>CAWUFW010022480.1:0-94776 GCA_963921515.1 Calotriton arnoldi | reverse complement strand
AGTATGCTTCAGTTCTGATTCTGTATTCCAGTTTGGACCCAGCCATATGCAAATCAGTCTTGACCCTGCGCCCAATGGGAACAGTCCAGCCCGAACTGCCAGGCCAGGTCCTCCCTGGACTGGAAACAAGCATCCTTGGACCGGTTTCGGGCTTTCAGCCCTCATCAGCCAGGATAGCTTGACTCCAGTGGCATGTAGAGCACGGGACCCACGTCTGGGCATAACCGTCCAACTCGGGGTGACATATGCAAAAAGAACAATTGATGGACAGATTGTAGAACAATGTCATACATTCACCCCAGTACAGAGATCTGGGCCTAAATCCATTGTTTTTTGCTCACCATGCCATTCCAGTTTGGACCCAGCCATATGCAAATCAGACTTGAGCCTGCGCCCAATGGGAACAGTCCAGCCCGAACTGCCAGGCCAGGTCCTCCCTTGACTGGAAACAAGCATCCTAGGACCGGTTTCGGGCTTTCAGCCCTCATCAGCCAGGATAGCTTGACTCCAGTGGCATGGAGAGCACGGGACCCACGTCTGGGCATACCCGTCCCACTCGGGGTGACAAATGCAAAAAGAACAATTGATGGACAGAATGTAGAACAATGTCATACATTCACCCCAGTACAGACATCTGGGACTAAATCCATCGTTTTTCTGCTCACCATGCCATTCCAGGTTGGACCCAGCCATATGCAAATCAGTCTTGACCCTACGCCCAATGGGAACAGTCCAGCCCGAACTGCCAGGCCAGGTCCTCCCTTGACTGGAAACAAGCATCCTAGGACCGGTTTCGGGCTTTCAGCCCTCATCAGCCAGGATAGCTTGACTCCAGTGGCATGGAGAGCACGAGACCCACGTCTGGGCATACCCGTCCCACTCGGGGTGACAAATGCAAAAGAACAATTGATGGACAGAATGTAGAACAATGTCATACATTCACCCCAGTACAGACATCTGGGACTAAATCCATAGTTTTTCTGCTCACCATGCCATTCCAGGTTGGACCCAGCCATATGCAAATCAGTCTTGACCCTACGCCCAATGGGAACAGTCCAGCCCGAACTGCCAGGCCAGGTCCTCCCTTGACTGGAAACAAGCATCCTAGGACCGGTTTCGGGCTTTCAGCCCTCATCAGCCAGGATAGCTTGACTCCAGTGGCATGGAGAGCACGGGACCCACGTCTGGGCATACCCGTCCCACTCGGGGTGACAAATGCAAAAAGAACAATTGATGGACAGAATGTAGAACAATGTCATACATTCACCCCAGTACAGAGATCTGGGCCTAAGTCCATCGTTTTTTTGCTCACCATGCCATTCCAGTTTGGACCCAGCCATATGCAAATCAGTCTTGACCCTGCACCCAATGGGAACAGTCCAGTCCGAACTGCCAGGCCAGGTCCTCCCTGGACTGGAAACAAGCATCCTAGGACCGGTTTCGGGCTTTCAGCCCTCATCAGCCAGGATAGCTTGACTCCAGTGGCATGGAGAGCACGGGACCCACGTCTGGGCATACCCGTCCCACTCGGGTGACAAATGCAAAGAGAACAATTGATGGACAGAATGTCGAACAATGTCATACATTCACCCCAGTACAGAGATCTGGTCATAAATCCATCGTTTTTTTGCTCACCATACCATTCCAGTTTGGACCCAGCCATATGCAAATCAGTCTTGACCCTGCGACCAATGGGAATAGTCCCGCCCGAACTGCCAGGCCAGGTCCTCCCTGGACTGGAAACAAGCATCCTAGGACCGGTTTCTGGCTTTCAGCCCTCATAAGCCAGGATAGCTTGACTCCAGTGGCATGGAGAGCACGGGACCCACGTCTGGGCATACCCGTCCCACTCGGGGTGACAAATGCAAAAAGAACAATTGATGGACAGAATGTAGAACAATGTGATACATTCACCCCAGTACAAAGATCTGGGCCTAAATCCATCGTTTTTTTGCTCACCATGCCATTCCAGTTTGGACCCAGCCAAATGCAAATCAGTCTTGACCCTGCGCCCAATGGGAACAGTCCAGCCCGAACTGCCAGGCCAGGTCCTCCCTGGACTGGAAACAAGCATCCTTGGACTGGTTTCGGGCTTTCAGCCAGGATAGCTTGACTCCAGTGGCATGGAGAGCACGGGACCCACATCTGGGCATACCCGTCCCACTCGGGGTGACAAATGCAAAAAGAACAATTGATGGACAGAATGTAGAACAATGTCATACATTCACCCCAGTACAGAGATCTGGGCCTAAATCCATCGTTTTTTTGCTCACCATGCCATTCCAGTTTGGACCCAGCCATATGCAAATCAGTCTTGACCCTGCGCCCAATGGGAACAGTCCAGCCCGAACTGCCAGGCCAGGTCCTCCCTGGACTGGAAACAAGCATCCTTGGACCGGTTTCGGGCTTTCAGCCCACATCAGCCAGGATAGCTTGACTCCAGTGGCATGTAGAGCACGGGACCCACGTCTGGGCATAACCGTCCAACTCGGGGTGACATATGCAAAAAGAACAATTGATGGACAGATTGTAGAACAATGTCATACATTCACCCCAGTACAGAGATCTGGGCCTAAATCCATTGTTTTTTTGCTCACCATGCCATTCCAGTTTGGACCCAGCCATATGCAAATCAGACTTGAGCCTGCGCCCAATGGGAACAGTCCAGCCCGAACTGCCAGGCCAGGTCCTCCCTTGACTGGAAACAAGCATCCTAGGACCGGTTTCGGGCTTTCAGCCCTCATCAGCCAGGATAGCTTGACTCCAGTGGCATGGAGAGCACGGGACCCACGTCTGGGCATACCCGTCCCACTCGGGGTGACAAATGCAAAAAGAACAATTGATGGACAGAATGTAGAACAATGTCATACATTCACCCCAGTACAGACATCTGGGCCTAAATCCATCGTTTTTCTGCTCACCATGCCATTCCAGGTTGGACCCAGCCATATGCAAATCAGTCTTGACCCTGCGCCCAATGGGAACAGTCCAGCCCGAACTGCCAGGCCAGGTCCTCCCTTGACTGGAAACAAGCATCCTAGGACCGGTTTCGGGCTTTCAGCCCTCATCAGCCAGGATAGCTTGACTCCAGTGGCATGGAGAGCACGAGACCCACGTCTGGGCATACCCGTCCCACTCGGGGTGACAAATGCAAAAAGAACAATTGATGGACAGAATGTAGAACAATGTCATACATTCACCCCAGTACAGACATCTGGGACTAAATCCATCGTTTTTCTGCTCACCATGCCATTCCAGATTGGACCCAGCCATATGCAAATCAGTCTTGACCCTACGCCCAATGGGAACAGTCCAGCCCGAACTGCCAGGCCAGGTCCTCCCTTGACTGGAAACAAGCATCCTAGGACCGGTTTCGGGCTTTCAGCCCTCATCAGCCAGGATAGCTTGACTCCAGTGGCATGGAGAGCACGGGACCCACGTCTGGGCATACCTGTCCCACTCGGGGTGACAAATGCAAAAGAACAATTGATGGACAGAATGTAGAACAATGTCATACATTCACCCCAGTACAGAGATCTGGGCCTAAGTCCATCGTTTTTTGCTCACCATGCCATTCCAGTTTGGACCCAGCCATATGCAAATCAGTCTTGACCCTGCACCCAATGGGAACAGTCCAGTCCGAACTTCCAGGCCAGGTCCTCCCTGGACTGGAAACAAGCATCCTAGGACCGGTTTCGGGCTTTCAGCCCTCATCAGCCAGGATAGCTTGACTCCAGTGGCATGGAGAGCACGGGACCCACGTCTGGGCATACCCGTCCCACTCGGGGTGACAAATGCAAAGAGAACAATTGATGGACAGAATGTCGAACAATGTCATACATTCACCCCAGTACAGAGATCTGGGCATAAATCCATCGTTTTTTTGCTCACCATACCATTCCAGTTTGGACCCAGCCATATGCAAATCAGTCTTGACCCTGCGCCCAATGGGAATAGTCCCGCCCGAACTGCCAGGCCAGGTCCTCCCTGGACTGGAAACAAGCATCCTAGGACCGGTTTCTGGCTTTCAGCCCTCATCAGCCAGGATAGCTTGACTCCAGTGGCAGGGAGAGCACGGGACCCACGTCTGGGCATACCCGTCCCACTCGGGGTGACAAATGCAAAAAGAACAATTGATGGACAGAATGTAGAACAATGTGATACATTCACCCCAGTACAAAGATCTGGGCCTAAATCCATCGTTTTTTTGCTCACCATGCCATTCCAGTTTGGACCCAGCCATATGCAAATCAGTCTTGACCCTGCGCCCAATAGGAACAGTCCAGCCCGAACTGCCAGGCCAGGTCCTCCCTGGACTGGAAACAAGCATCCTAGGACCGGTTTCGGGCTTTCAGCCCTCATCAGCCAGGATAGCTTGACTCCAGTGGGATGGAGAGCACGCGACCCACGTCTGGGCATACCCGTCCCACTCGGGGTGACAAATGCAAAAAGAACAATTGATGGACAGAATGTAGAACAATGTCATACATTCACCCCAGTACAAAGATCTGGGCCTAAATCCATCGTTTTTTTGCTCACCATGCCATTCCAGTTTCGACCCAGCCATATGCAAATCAGTCTTGACCCTGCGCCCAATGAGAACAGTCCTGCCCAAACTGCCAGGCTAGGTCCTCCCTGGACTGGAAACATGCATCCTAGGACCGGTTTCTGGCTTTCAGCCCTCATCAGCCAGGATAGCTTGACTCCAGTGGCAGGGAGAGCACGGGACCCACGTCTGGGCATACCCGTCCCACTCGGGGTGACAAATGCAAAAAGAACAATTGATGGACAGAATGTAGAACAATGTCATACATTCACCCCAGTACAGACATCTAGGCCTAAATCCATAGTTTTTCTGCTCACCATGCTATTCCAGTTTGGACCCAGCCATATGCAAATCAGTCTTGACCCTACGCCCAATGAGAACAGTCCAGCCCGAACTGCCAGGCCAGGTCCTCCCTGGACTGGAAACAAGCATCCTAGGACCGGTTTCGGGCTTTCAGCCAGGATAGCTTGACTCCAGTGGCATGGAGAGCACGGGACCCGCGTCTGGGCATACCCATCCCACTCGGGGTGACAAATGCAAAAAGAACAATTGATGGACAGAATGTAGAACAATGTCATACATTCACCCCAGTACAGAGATCTGGGCCTAAATCCATCGTTTTTTTGCTCACCATGCCATTCCAGTTTGGACCCAGCCATATGCAAATCAGTCTTGACCCTGCGCCCAATGGGAACAGTCCAGCCCGAACTGCCAGGCCAGGTCCTCCCTGGACTGGAAACAAGCATCCTAGGACCGGTTTTTGGCTTTCAGCCCTCATCAGCCAGGATAGCTTGACTCCAGTGGCATGGAGAGCACGGGACCCATGTCTGGGCATACCCGTCCCAATCGGGGTGACAAATGCAAAAAGAACAATTGATGGACAGAATGTAGAACAATGTCATACATTCACCCCAGTACAGAGATCTGGGCCTAAATCCATTGTTTTTTTGCTCACCATACCATTCCAGTTTGGACCCAGCCATATGCAAATCATTCTTGACCCTGCACCCAATGGGAACAGTGCAGCCCGAATTGCCAGGCCAGGTCCTCCCTGGACTGGAAACAAGCATCCTAGGACCGGTTTTGGGCTTTCAGCCCTCATCAGCCAGGATAGCTTGACTCCAGTGGCATGGAGAGCACGGGACCCACGTCTGAGCATACCCGTCCCACTCGGGGTGACAAATGCAAAAAGTAAAATTGATGGACAGAATGTAGAACAATGTCATACATTCACCCCAGTACAGAGATATGGGCCTAAATCCATCGTTTTTTTGCTCACCATACCATTCCAGTTTGGACCCAGCCATATGCAAATCAGTCTTGACCCTGCGCCCAATGGGAACAGTCCAGCCGAACTGCCGTGCTCACTGCACCACTGGATTCAAGCTAGCCTGGCTGATGAAGGGTGATGCCCTGAAACCGGTCCCAGGATGCTTGTTTCCGGTCCAGGGAGGACCTGGCTTGGCAGTTCGGGCTGGACTGTTCACTCAAGGAACAGGGTCAAGACTGATTTGCATATGGCTGGGTCCAAACTGGGGTGGTGTGGTGTGCAAAAGAATGATGGATTAAACCCAGATCCTTGTGACTGGGTGTGAATGTTTGCATTGTCCAGCATTCCGTCCATCAATTGTTTCTTTTGCATATGTCGCCCTAAGTGGGAAGGGTTTGCCCAGACGTGGGTCCCGTGCTCACTTCACCACTGGATTCAAGCTAGCCTGGCTGATGAAGGGTGATGCCCTGAAACCGGTCCCAGGATGCTTGTTTCCGGTCCAGGGAGGACCTGGCTGACAGTTCGAGCTGGACTGTTCCCTCAAGGAACAGGGTCAAGACTGATTTGCATATGGCTGGGTCCAAACTGGGGTGGTGTGGTGAGCAAAAGAATGATGGATTAAACCCAGATCCTTGTGACTGGGGGTGAATGTTTGCATTGTCCAGCATTCCGTCCATCAATTGTTTCTTTGCATATGTCGCCCTAAGTGGGAAGGGTATGCCCAGACGTGGGTCCCGTGCTCACTGCACCACTGGATTCAAGCTAGCCTGGCTGATGAAGGGTGATGCCCTGAAACTGGTCCCAGGATGCTTGTTTCTGGTCCAGGGAGGACCTTGCTTGGCAGTTCGGGCTGGACTGTTCCCTCAAGGAACAGGGTCAAGACTGATTTGCATATGGCTGGGTCCAAACTGGGGTGGTGTGGTGAGCAAAAGAATGATGGATTAAACCCAGATCCTTGTGACTGGGGGTGAATGTTTGCATTGTCCAGCATTCCGTCCATCAATTGTTTCTTTTGCATATGTCGCCCTAAGTGGGAAGGGTATGCCCAGACGTGGGTCCCGTGCTCACTGCACCACTGGATTCAAGCTAGCCTGGCTGATGAAGGGTGATGCCCTGAAACCGGTCCCAGGATGCTTGTTTCCGGTCCAGGGAGGACCTGGCTTGGCAGTTCGGGCTGGACTGTTCCCTCAAGGAACAGGGTCAAGACTGATTTGCATATGGCTGGGTCCAAACTGGGGTGGTGTGGTGAGCAAAGAATGATGGATTAAACCCAGATCCTTGTGACTGGGGTGAATGTTTGCATTGTCCAGCATTCCGTCCATCAATTGTTTCTTTTGCATATAATTAATGAGTGGCACTGACCTCAACAATATCAATCCAATCCAATCCAATAGACCCAAAAAAGAATACATCCAAGTATATGCTAGGAAAGAAACTTAAAAACATATTCCCCTAGACAGGATGTAAGGAAAGGTAATAATCACACAAAAAGGTGCTGGGTCTGATACTCATATAGTACTTCCTTGTAAAGTCAGGAGACTAATATATGTATCACTTTTCTTTACTGCAGGCAGAGTTGAAAAAAACTGAAGAAAGAAAATTATAAACTATCTTCCACTCCTCGTGGATATTTTTAAATGAGATAAGTAATGAGCCTTCCTTATTTACCCAACTAGAGAAACCTACCGGAAAACCAATGAGGCATGGATTCTTTAAAGCGTGTTTCTTTTTTCTTTCGTAAAACCCACAGAATGAGAAGCAGAAAGAATCAGGCGTGGAGAAACTTAACGGAGTAAACCTGAACCACTGGCGAGGGAACTCAGAGCCGATCAGGAACCCGGAAGGAAAGAAACGTGACCCAGAAGAAGAAGCCCCAAGAGTCCCGAGCAGGATGACGTTGGAACAACCAACCCAGAGAAAGGACCCTCGACTGCGGAACACAGCAACTGATCCAGGTAAGATCAATAATGGCAAGTGCGGCAAGGCTAGGCAGATCCGTGACTGAACGCGAAGCATGTTCTAGTCACAGACTTCCCATTTTATCCTAGCTCGACTCCGCCCCCTCACACTCGATTGCCGTAGGAGCGGGTGGAGCGGAGCGGGCCCGACATGAAGTGATTATAGAGACACCATTTTGGGAGAGAGGTTTCCAGGGCATTGGGAGCCCTAACATGGTGGTTTGGTAGCAAACGCAGATTGACTGGTGCAGTCCGATATGCAGTTGGGCATATCAAAGTCTGCTGCCAGTCAGACCACACGTCGTCGGCGAGCAGCGGTCGAGCTCTGTTGCTGTCCTCACCTTAAATCGTACTATGTATAGTGAAAATAATGAGGACCCCCAATTGCAACCATAAAAACCCCTGGTGAGAACACTTAGCTCACTGCCATGGAGATATAGAGATGTTTCTGTTGAAAAGTCTTTAAACGAGTGCTGTGCGGAACATGTGCGCCCTGCTATTCAACACTAGTGCTCTGTGGCTCTCCTCACCAGGGAGAGTCAGTGGTAGGGAGGGACAGCCTCCTTGGCCCTCCATGCAGGACAGCAAAATGGAGAACGAGATAACGAAATCAGAAACAAAAACAAAAACAAGAGCACGAGACCTGGTCTCGCCACTAATCGTCGCTTCCTCTCTGCGACCAGTAGGGGGGGTCTTGGGGCTGAGTCTACCGGTGGGAAGGACCGTCCTGGGAATTTAGGGACCAGATCCCATCTGTGGTCATCCCCACCTCAGGGCTATACTGGTAGTAGGTGGTCATCCGGTGGAACCCGCAGCGGCCGGCATCCACCGAGCTGCCCGGCTCCCCAACCAATAATCGAGGACCCTGCACCGCCAATTCTCCCTGCCGAGAAAATCCTATTGGGCAGCTCCAGCAGCCAATCAGGGCGCAAGGCAGGCCAGTGACTTGGTCCTGGAACGGTCGGCACAACTCACCCGGCTCCTATGCGTCACCTCCTATGGACCGTGATCCAAATGTCCTCTCCATTGGTAGGCATCTCTCCAACGACAGGGAAGGAGGTTCCACAGGACACCGGGATCTGCTCCTGCAATCGATCGTTCCGAGGCATCCTCAGCGCTTCCTCCGCAGGCAAGAAGCTCACCGTGGCAAGAGACCTCCGATCCCGTCTATGGGAGTAGCCAGCTTCAAGGTATTGATCATGTATATGCAGCGCGTCAGGTTAATGTTATTGATGGCAGGGGTATTTACAGATTGTAGATCCCCAACCCGGGAGCTTCCTTCTATCTTTATCTGTGAATAACTGTTTTTTCAGGCATTACATCCACATTCTAAGCTTACCCTCTTCTGCGGTTCTGGAGAGTGGTGCTGTCTTTTGGACACACACTTGTTAATAGAAAAAACATTTTTATTAAAAGTAAATCAATGAAAGAACACGTGTTTCATAATGGAAAACAATGAATATCTCTGCGTACTCATTTGTCACCGATAAAATTAATTTTCCTCACATGGGTTGTGCAGTGAGAAACGATATTTCAAACACAAAATGTTTAATCCTAATTATACAACCTTAACAACAGTTATTACTTGTTTTAATTAAGGGAGGTGCCCCCACTTAGTCAAGATCTAGATCAAATACGAGCAATGGTCTAAAAATCACCTGCTTAGAAAACCAGAACCACACATTTCATTAAGCACGATGTTTTGAGTTTAACCTCTATCATAAAAACATTCTGTCTTTCAGAAAATCCTCAAAGAACGAAAAACAAGACAGGTGAGAGCCTTAGGCCTCATGAGCGTGCATGGTGTGCATGAATAGAAAGGCAGGGACACATTCACTAAGCCCTAACGAAGGCCCCAGACCCGAATGGGCTCTTAAAGTGGGACAAAACACGTTGGCATAAATATAGGAGGTTTAATTGAATGGTTATACTCAATAAGAAATCTCTACATACCTTTTTTATCTATACCCCAGGTACCCTATAAATAAAGGAAACCTTTTGGGTATACCTGTAGGTAATGTTAACAGTACATTTTTACCTGGATCTCTGCTTTTCCAGTTTGATTTAATTTAAGAACTCCCATTCTATCTTTGGTTGAGTCTGCCCTAGTGGTACCATCTTAAAGGGGGTGGATAGGTGCAGATGATGAAGCATGTCAAGATAAGTGAGTGAGGCGTCTACTCAATATCTTTGGATATCCAAGAGGTTAACAGAGGGACCCTCTTGATAAATGGTCAAGAAGTGTTCATCCCCCATAACTCTTTAAATATTCCAGTTGATCTTTGTGTGTGACTATTCATGCTGGGAGAATGCAACTGGTCTAATTATCTCTCGCTCTCTATATTGTGGTAAAACACTTGCCTCCTAACACTGCAGCCAACAACACCTCCTCAACTTTTGCTGCTATTTCCGACCTCTGGGAGGCACGATGCCCGGGAAAACAGGTGACATGGCCCCAGCCTTCTTGTCAGAAGAGCTGGAGTTGCTGGCTACAGAGGTTCTGTCCCTGTACAGCCAGCTCTATGGCTCACCAGAGGAACAGGTACATGTTGAAACTGAATATGTAATTTTGATTAAGGGCCTGAATATGAGTTTGGCTGTGCAGTGGTAGGACTGCCCCGCCGCCGCACCGCCAAACCTGTGTGTGCACCGCCCGCCATATTATGACTTTTTAAGTCACTGGCAGGCAGTTCTTTGGCGTTCCCACGGCGGTGGCTTTGAAATAGGCACCGCAATGGGAACATCAAAGACAGTACCTGCACGGCATGGACTGCTGCAGTCCATGCCCTGCAGGTACTGGTGTACATTCACACAGGGGGGCACAACATGTGCCCCCGCATGCACCCCATGGCCCAGAGGCCACAGGGGGCCCTGTAGGGCCCCCTTTGTTTCCTCTCTGCCACGGTTTTTCATTGAGGAGGAACCACAATGAAAACCGTGGCAGAGAGGAAACTCTGAATATGCTTGGCGGGACCGCGGTGGTCCCGCCAAGCATATTGCGGCTTCAAGCCCGTGGTGGTGCAATGGCCGTCTGACCGCCCTATTTGTAATAGGGTGGTCGGAAGACTACCACCGCCGCACCCCCCAAGTCCGGTGGTCTGTGGACCACCAGACTCGTAATCAGCCCCTAACTGTTATTTGTTTTTAAAACACAGTCTAGAATGTCCCTTTTAGTTCCTGAGTGAAGTGTAGTGAATAAAGTGAAGTTTTCGTTTTTTTTAAATTACCTAGAACTATGATGGTGTGTTTTTTTAAACATGTTATAATTACAGAACACTACAACATTAGTATGTGTAGTGTGTTTAAGGCCCTATATGTTATTTGCAGTGTATTGCTATGTACATATATGTAGATTTGATAATTTCATGTGAATCCACCAAAAGCACATGTTATTTCCTATACAAATTAACCTATATATATATATATATATATATAATGTTAAACTCATGTTACAATCAAGTTGATGTGAAAACTAAGTCATGCAATGCATTATGTCACTTTGAATATGTGTATTATTCAGCCAATACAAATGCTAACTCATTGCTGTGTTTCATGTTTCTATACAGCGTGGTAGATCACCGGGGAAACATCCCCGAAGTGAAGAATAGTCACAAGTACCGCTAAGAGCACGAGCAACGTAACATGTTGATCTAGTTTAGTCCCGCACTTCGAGCTTGTAAGACATGACACCACTGCAATATAATCCATGGATGATGGGTACTACACCCTGATTCATCGGAAATTTCCCAGTCACAGTGTTTCCATACATACCAATCTCACCAATTTTCAACAGTCAGCGAACATTACGCAATTGAATTTTTCTATTTCTTTTGAAACTGGGGACCTAGAAACACTGGTACACACTCACTAACACACAGGTACTACACCATCACTATAGTCAGTATATACATATGCATTACTTGTTAAACCTGGAACTACAGTAGTCTCCCAACCTTCCATGCAGACCACCACATAGTTGAAACCGGCCTCTTAACTTAATCACATGAAATGCACCTTACCTCCCGTGATTTAGAAATGGTTTCACACAGTGTCACCACAATTGTACTTTTATAATTTTTTTATTTTTGTTTCTCAATTTATTTTTAATTCTGACTTATCACATCATGAATACAATGGATCAATTGTATATGATTTAAATTTAATTTAATTTATTATGTGTATCAAATTGAAAAAGCATTTTCTGACATGTTTACTAATGTCACGACACACAGTCTGTTTTCACTTACAATTGAGCACGCTGCGACGTGCAAAACTTGTAAACGTATATTACTTCCTGGATTCAGGAAGAGGTCATGTGACCAAGGCCGCTTGACGGCCGAAACGCATCTTTTTTGTTGCCATCTTAAAAAATAAATCGACTTACCTGAGCAATCGGAGTGGCTCGTCTTTCCCCGTCGGAGTGAGTGTGGGGGATTTCGGTGGTCTGCGGCCGAAACGCGTCATTTGGACCTTGTTCTATACGGATTAAATACACTTCTTGCAACTTGGAGTCTGTGCCCGTTTTGTTTTGTCCTGTTGGTGGAGCACTCGGGAGTTTCTATTGATATATATATATATATATATATATATATATATATATATATATTTATTTATATTTAAATAGCAAATACATTTGCTATTTGTACTATCACAAATTCCACTCAGCCTAGATCAGGAGTCTCCAACCAGTCGATTGTGAGTTACCAATAGCTTCCAGACACCTTCAGAGTAGCTCACAGCCTTGAGTTAATTTTTGAAGTAGCACAAGCTCATATTTCCCTTTAAAATAGTGAAGGCTTTGTTCATTTTACATTATTGTCACCAGGCTTCAGGTTGCAGGGCCTGATAATGAGCAGTGCACAGCCAGATTCATGCCCCAGCCTGGGTGACAGAGATGAACAACTGAAGCACTGAGGTTTGCAATTCTGAAATAATAGTCCTGGTCAACTCTATTCTGGAGCTGTGAATAAAATGATGTTTCTAAATGCTTTCAAATGGGAGAAATTAAAAATGAAAAGTTACCTTAATGAGTAAGTTAACTCTTCATTTCAATTTTCTCCAATTTCAAAGTGTTGCATTTTCAAACAGCAGGCCCCTTACTCCCAGTGGCCAGTAGACCCTGTGCCAGAAGAATGAGGGAAAAATGCAGACATTTTGTGAAAATAGAGAAATATAAAGTGCTGAAAAATGTTCCATGTTACGAATTTTTTCCAGAATATTTTTCTACACTTTACATTTCTCCCATTGAAAAAAAAACACAGTTGTATGTTTGTGTTTTTCATGTAACGGTTCCTCATATGGCAAAAGGTATGTCCTGTGCTTCAAGTACATATGACACAGGCTCTCAGTCCCCCGTACAAATATGTTCCATTCATATGCACACATGTTCATCCATCTCCCAAAGTCCGTGCTCTCACTGACACACATGACAGCCCTTTCATAGTGCCCTTAAGCATAGTATGTTGTTCAAAACAGAGTATGTGGCTCTATGGACATGAGCCTTCAAGTAACTTAAGCTGGGCATGGGGGTGTCTGGTAACAATATGCAATAGTTCAGCCTTCAGCAGTTCAGGATTTTTTTCAGTGAAAAGAAGTAGCTCTTACTACAGAAAATGAATGTTGTAGACCCCTGGCCTAGATGATGTAAGTGGACAGAATTAGTAAGATATAGAGATGACAAGGGATAAGGGTACTCAACAGGTAAATAGAATTTTGTTTCATTGTATGACAATTTCCCATTAAAAATGCATTTGGAACTTTATACCAAAGCTTGTGATTGATTTCTTAAATTTGTGTTACATCAATTCAAACAAACAAAAAGTCACTAAACAATTTCTTTTCTTTCTTTTTCTGTCGCTACACAGGACAACGCCCATCAGAAGTAATCTATCTGGATGGCCATCGCCAAGAAGTTGCGAACCCTGGGGGTCTACAAGTGGCGCAGCATACATTGCCGAAAGAGGTGGTAGGACCCACGACGCTGGATCAAGAAGTCAGTAGAAGTCCAGCTCAGGCATTCTCCCAACATGAGAAGCGTGTCCGTCGCACCTTGACCTTCCCTAATGGCCCGCATACTTGCGGTGGCCTATTGCCAGCTTGATGGGCAGTTGAGAGCCCAACAGCAGCATCAAGGAGATAAGTTCTTTTTGTAGTTTTTCATGTTACATAAATTTTGTTTGTTACAGGAAAACATTATGGCATCAACATAAAGGCTGGCACATGTCCAACGCACAAGAAGAGTTCTCCGAGGTGTAAGTGTTGCCCAAGGTGTATGACGAAGTGTTTTGTCAACATGTGAACCAAAATGACTTGAAACATTAGATTAAATGCCTAAGTTTTGGATTAAAATACATTTCACAAATATGTTTTGAATCAAAAAGACTATTTATTTTGTGTTAAAAGTGACAGATTTGCATGATGTCTTACTCCTTCACAAACGTGAATGCAACCCTGCCTGTTTTTTAATAGAATATTTGTTTGCCAAACATTTATTGAAAAAAACAGACATGAATTTGTGTACACATTGGTGACAGAGTGACACATATCCAAAAATGTATTTTAAATGTCCTTTGGTATGTCCAGATGATTAGATATGTAAAGGGAAGTTTGAAGATGGAATGTTCTGTCGCATATATGTTGGGGTATCCCATATTGAAAACTCAAATGAGGCCCAACTCATGCCTCATATTGAAATTGTAGGAAGGCATCAACCATTCAGAGGTTTTCAACAGTTCTTGTAGTGAATTTACAATGGTTAAGAGACAAGATCAAAAATGATATAGGAGCAATAAGGGGATTCTCCACAAATGTGGCCAAATGGGATCTGAAGTAGTTCCCGACAAGCATGAGATTATGATAAACATGAACCAAAGTTTGAAAGGTTTGCAGCAGGTGAAATCTGAACATTTTGAAAATGTTTTGAGAAAAAATTCATAATCAGTTCTATTAACACAGATACAATCAAACTATTGTATATGTCTTTCCAGCATCTTCAGGAGTAGGTGAAGGGGACACTAGCCACGAAGTCGGGGAAGAAGCTGGCCACTGCGGTTCAGGTGGTGAGATCACAGACACTGATAGAGACAGTGGCACGGAGGGTGAGGGGACTGGAAAAGAGGCCACCAGCTCTTCAACATCTTCAGAGGCCTCCACAAGCGACCAGTCCCTAGTGGTGGCGGACCCTACAGGAACTGTACCACTTGTATCTTTGTCTGCCACACACAGACCCATCTCCACCCTTTCTCATGCCCCCCCTCAGTTGGGTTCCCAGTCCCCCTGAACGTGCAGGGGTCTCCTTCTCCACAGGCACCTCAGCCGTGCCCCTGTCATCCCGGCTGTGTTGACTGAAGAGACTATTGTCCTCCTATGCAGCATGTCTATAGGCCAGACTGAACTCTTGAATGCCATCCAAGGCCTTAGTTGCCATAAGCAACAAATGGTAGCATACCTGGAACACATTCATATGCTTGTTACATGTGCTTTGTCATTGCCCTGCAGTGATCATTTACAGAACTAGCCTCCTCCCTGACCACAGCCATGCAACCAGCCCAACCTCGTGCCCCAACTCAGGTCCCTTCCTCCTTCCAATTTCAAACTCCCACCTCTATCCCAAGCACTCTCACTGCTTTTCAGCCATCAACTCTAATACACACAAGCAGCACACACACATGAACACAAACACTCAAAGCAACACAAGCAAAGACACAAACAACATACGGACACTATTGAGACTATACCGACACCCACAACAACCACCACCACTCTCACAACCACCACCACCCCCACAACCACCAGCACACCCACCCACCCCCACCACAAACCCCACCACAACCACCAAAAATATTTTATTTTCACCAAGTTTGACCTGAGAATATTTTTCACTTACTATTCTTTGATTCCTAGAACTGTTAGTGAATAAAATGTGATTTACATATTTTAACTCAAAATTTTGACAGCAAATGCAGCAGTTGATTTAAGTTGTCTAATTTGTAAACTCCATACACTAGTAATAAAAGTATGTGATGGACATTTAAAATGTGGTGCGAGTATTCATCATGATGATGGACACTTACACCACCACAAATGGATTTGTCATAGTTTTATTTTAAGTGTTAATACAGATGTGTTAATTTGTACATGATAGGTGATGAAAATAAATACATATGTATTGCACCTTAAAATAATGATGGCACAATTAATATTTAATTAAATACAGGAAAACACTAGACAAGGGAAATGTTAAACTGATAAATATATTCATTGATTAAAGTTTGTAACTGACATTGTTTTTACAGTTATTTTAAACCAAACGCTTCACCTTTTCAAGTACAATTTATACATTATATTACTTTGCAAATATCCCAATAATGTGTAGTGTATATGTTTATGATTTTATAGTTTAGGAAAATTAAGTTAACACACCTGTATGCTCAGTTTTTGATTTTCGCATTGATGTCCATTTTTGTTTAAGTGACCATTATCATGAAGGCAACTTGCACCAAATTTAAAATCACAATAAAATTCTACTGGTGTCTCTGTAAATTTCTTAAATGACAACGTTACGCACATATGCATTACACATTGGTATATTATTGCTTGTAAGAGAGATTTCAACATGCATGAGTTCAGATCAAATGTAACTTGGCAAGTCAAAAGGTAACAAGTTATAATAGTAGCTTACCTTTGATTCTGGTGATGATGGTGTGGATTTGTTTCATGGTCAAGTAGCAGCAGCAAAGGCAGGACTTGTACGTTTGGCTCTATGATGGAAAAGGAAGTGTGAAACAGAAAGAAGGTAAGTTTCGGCCTTATATCCATTCCAATCCGCCAACTAAGTTGTGGGGGTTTCCCCACCAAAGTCACCTTGGCGGGAAGACACATCGTGATTGGCCCGGTGGACAAACTTGCTGTACTCCCCCCGACAGCCGCTTTTGCCTACAGCACTGTCGACATGTGTGAACATACCTGGTGAAGTCAGCTACACTTTGACTGTCTTTCGTCCATCGACCCTCCAGCATCTAAATAAAGCGGGCGGACCACCTAGTAGGTGGGCGGAGAATCCAACGGAAAAATGACGACGGGACTGATTCCGCCAAGATCTAAATAGATCCCAAGTTTGTCTTCAATTTGTTAGTAGAAAGGGCTTTCTATTAGTAAATTGCAGTGGTTGGCTACCTCTGCATAGGGCCATAGGCTAGTGCTATCATTTTTTTAATTTCAAAGGCAAATTGGCTGTTTGTAGAATATTCTAAACTTAGTGCAGATTTTTGGAGGTGTCTCCATATACTTTGATTGAAATTATAGTAACAGCCTTTTATAGCTGTGTGGGGGTACATTTTTAGAATGGCTTGACTCATGGCATGCTCAAAGTCTATGACAAATTTTTGGGGTTTTAGTTATTTGTTTTATGTTTGATATGGTTTAAGAGGTCGTAGTAAGTGCTGATTTGTTTTTTTTGGCAGTAGGGCTTATATAAAAGGGATATTTGTGTTTTAATATTCAACATATATGGTGTATATATAAGTGAATTGTTTGGGACACATTTTGAAGTTTCCATCCATCATTCATGTTTGACATTGGCTAAGTTTTACTAAGTTATCTGCAGTAGAGAATATTAGGATTTGTTTCTTATTATTTAGGTTGTCATGTAAAAGGATAGGTTCCTCATTACTTGTCATAGTTAACAAAGTTTTAAATTGGGGATAGGTGGAAGTTGGTCTGTTATGTGTTCGGGGATTTTAGGTAGCATATTTTTTTCCAATTTTAAATCTTTATTAACAATAAAACATGGTACAAGTTATGCACTCAATGGTAATGTTTGACAGTACAGTAGAACAGAAAATGACATTGTTGCAGCAAGTGGACATCTCGGAGAGCAAGGCAGACATTGTGCATACAAGTAGGGGGTTTGCTGACTAAAGTGTCATCTATGGCTTAGGTTGGTCGTGAATTGTGAGGTGCTCCTGACAAGGGGCGTCGCTGGCAGACAGGGCCCTGGGGGTGGAAGGCTGGCTCGGAGAGTCCCCGGAGCTAGCCGTGCAGTGGAGATGGGAGTCCAAGGGACCCCAGATGTCGTGCTGGTCTGCGACCCCAGTGTATTGCCACACGGCGTTTAGCCAGGGCCAGTAGCATCGCGGTAAGTCTGCGATTGGCATCAGTGACCCCTTTAACGTGGCACAGTAGACACGTGAGTGGATCAGGAGTGATGTGTTCAGCAGTGATGTTGCTAATGGTTGTGCATACCTCCTGCCAATATCCCATGCCTTTTGGGCATGTCCAGGCCAAGTGAGTGAAGGCCACATCTGGCATCGCGCAGGGCACGCATCTTGTGTTGTCGGACAAACCCATTTTGTGTAGTGTAGAAGGGGTGCGGTAGAGCCGGTGCAGAAATTTAAAATGTATGAGTCGCAGCCGGTAAGTGGGGGAGAGACGTTTTGTTTGGTTGCAGCAGTACTGCCATTGAGTTGGTGAAGGGCCGTCAACCAAATCAGCCGCCCAAGCGCAGCAGGCACGTTCAGTATCAATAGGAGAAGCCACCGGGGTGAGCGCATATAGCCTAGTGACAAGTTTCCTTGGGGAGGAAGTCGAGTGTACGTATTCCAGAACGGCGTTAGGCTTCGGCACGTCTGGGAATGTGGGGTTAGTATTTTTGCAGGTCGTTCTAATTTGGTAGTAGAGAAGCTTGTCAAGCGGGGACGCACTGGTAGGGAGAGGAAGAAAGCTACTGTTAGGGTAAAGGTCGGCATTAGTTCGTATGCCCAGGTAGGTAGCATATCTTTAAGGAATTTGGTTGTGGGTTCCTGGGAGCTACTGCTTGCCTCTTTTATATCCTGCAATATTTTCCTTAAATCTATTTCTGTCACATTTGGGGGGTGTTTGTGCTCTCTTACATGAAATACAAGATCATCTTTTGTAGTTGCTCTCCCATAGCATTCATTAGAATAATATTTAGTACTTTTCCAGTTTACATTTTCTGAAGATGCACTTTCTTGGCTGTAGATGCTGCCCATGTGATTTAGCAACTGCTTTCCTGTCTGTGAAGTGATGACATTTCTGGTTCTGTCATTGTATGTGAAAGTAGTGTAATAGCATAAATATATATAATATTTTGAAGTTTGTACGTTTGTTATTTACATGTAAAATATGCCAACTGCTTCTATTTTATAGTCTTAGCTGTATGTTCTGTTGAGATGTGTTTGCAGCTTTTCATTTGGGGTGTTCTAATGTGGAGCAGGTGTTTTTTATGTTGGTTGAAAAAAATGTGTTTCATTTTAAATGTTAATTTGTTGGTAGTTTCTAGAGTTTAAGGTAATTAGGTTTATTTTTGCTTGCTATTTGGGCGAGTTATATGTTTTTTATTAATTTATGCATTCTTACTTTGTTATATATTTTTGATGACTTGTGATAGTTATTATGTTCTGGTACTTTATTGGTTTTTCACTTTGTAGTTTTTTTCTTTTAAGAAATCTATGCAAAGAGATAGAAGTTGGGTAATGGTTTAATATTTATTTGCTATTTTATGTGTGAAGTTTAATAACAATTACATTTTAGTTTAAATATAAGCTTTACTTACTTGATTATTTATTTGTTTAGATGTATATATTCCTTCCTTAATGGTCTGATGAGAGAATCCATCATAGTTTTCTTGTCTTGCAGCATTTGTCCTTTTTGAAGTATTTAGTTGTTTATATTAGTGTGCCTTTTATATTGTTGATTTCATTGTTTGTTTGATTTTATTGATTACAGTTGTTCATAGTTTTACTTTATATGTTGGCTTAGTTTTAGTTTGAATTTTTTTATCTGGTGAGTCTTTCTATGGTAAATGCTAATTTATGTTTTATTTTTTATGTATGATATATAGTTTGAAAGTTTTAAATACACATGTATTTCTATATATATTTATTAGTATATAGGTTGGTGTTTAAATGTTTGTAGTTAATGCAAAAAATTCTGTGAGTTGTATTATTAATATTTTAGTTACATAATTTATTGGAGTGAATGGTAAATATTATGTTGAGGTAAGATATTTAATTTAATTTAAATATGTGTATGAAATGTTTTGGGTTTAATTGAAGTAATTGTTTTATGTGAAAAGTGTTTTCATATATTCATTGCAAAAATCAAACTGCTTTTTGCCAATGCTAGGCACAGATGATGTACAGACACAGATGCGGAGGCAGGGGCAGTGAAGTGCTGTACAGCAGCGGAGGAGGCGGGGGAGACAGCTGGGAATTACACAGAAAGTGGTCGGCAGCTGGTGTGCTCATGTCTAGCCGCACCTAATTAGGAAGTTGGGACTTGCCGGGGATGTTGCAGCCATTGTAGCCCGCGCCGGATTACAAATTACTTCGGAGTCGCTCCGAGTACTCCCGACATGACTCAGTAGCCCGGCTCACGGGATTGAAGACAGCACCAATGAGAAGCTGCCCTGCTTCTCCCACATTCTCCCATGTTTGACAGAGCAGCCATGGACCTCCCAGCCCCCATAGCCACGCCCCCCTCGAGAACTTTTACAACCTCTACTACCTCTGCAAATGGAAACAGGTAAGGATGCTAGAGCCAGGAGGCTGGTGTTGTGGTGCCCTTCCATGACCTCATAAGTTCACTCTGCCAGGGGGTACACGCAGGTAGAAGGCGGCACCATCAATGCCAGTGTGGGCGTGACCTGTGGTCTGTGGAGCAGAGATTTCTGGCATCCCGCCACCCCTGGCTTTAGGGCTCCACAACACATGTTGCATCCTATGGAAAATTCAGGGCCCAAAGCAATTCCATGATGATGCCAGAACCAAAGCCCTCCCCTAACAAAGGAATCAATGTGAGCTGGGATTAACTTTCTTTGTAAACCAGTGACACCTGCTGACAATACCACTGCAACCATTACTGCAGAGTAACCGACAACTACCTGATAATCGGTAACAAGCAAATATAGAAGGTGAGGAGGCAGGTAGTAATAAATAGTGTTTCAGTGCTGCAGTGTATTACTGGCACATCGTACAGGTGGAAAAATCGTGTTTCTCTGCGGTGGGACTAGTGCACAGGGCACAGGTACTTGGCAGGGGGCTAAAGGCTCTGAACACTAAGCAAGCACTAGGCTGCGGGCCAGAGCGAAGCATGGAGGCGGTCGGCTTTAGGCCAGTGCAGCCTGTGTGAGCATTGCCCCCAACCCCTTTCCCTCTTTGAC
This sequence comes from Calotriton arnoldi, assembly GCA_963921515.1. Lineage (NCBI taxonomy): Eukaryota > Metazoa > Chordata > Amphibia > Caudata > Salamandridae > Calotriton > Calotriton arnoldi. Next base: position 73,822 of record CAWUFW010022480.1, on the reverse strand, counting down.
TCTCTTTACTCTGCCCAGCTCTGCAGACTCTGAACAGTACCCTTCTAAGCAGTAACTTTCTAAACAGTAATCCTCTGTTTCTGCAGCCCACTTCGTCATTTGTCTATATCTCTGCGTACTTGCCATATTGGTTAGTGCATAAGCACCAGCTGCCTACTGTCTAAAATAGTGTGAAGTGGAAGGCTCCAGGCACACTTCAATTTCCTTTTTAACCTTAAATTACCTTGAATAATTAGGCTGTACTGAATTTCAGTCTATCAAGGCCTTGAAAGTAGAGACAGGACCAAAATGTGTTTAGGACAAGAAAGAGCTCCACAACCTCCCATTAGAAGGAAGAAAAAACTGCAAACCTCGCAGACTGTAAAACACTCTAAAGCAAAACAAAAGTGGGAAAATCAGTCCTTAATCTCTCCAGTGTCTCGAATGTTTGAGAAATCCACAAAAATACAGCACAAATTTGACTTCTTAAAGGACCCTGTTGGGACAGTCTTCTCCATCTCTGAGGACACCACCACTCTTCCTGCTCTAACGTCTCTAACTATAAGTGGAAATAGTCCCTTTCAAGACATAAGCTTCAAAACTGGGTCCTGCAAGGGGTTGTGAACAAAACACTAAGGGCCTCATTTATGAAAAGTGACCCATCACTGCGTGAAAACAGCGATGCGTCACTTTTCATTGCGCCCTCCTTGCGACATGCTGGATGCGTCATATTTACAGTATGACGCATCATGTCGCAAGGAGTTACAGATACGTCAGTATTTCTGATGTATCTGTAGGCGCAAAAATGACGCATTGCTGGAGTGTGTCACAAAAGTGACGCAACTCCATCAATGGGTCATTTCACATGGGCAAGTCCCATTTCAAATGTGCCTGCATCAGTCTTACATCTGCTGTGAGGCAGGTGTAATATATTGACGCATTTGCGTCCTAGAAGTGACGCAGTGAAATCTCATAGATTTCACTGCGTCACTTCTACAAGGCTTACTTGCGTCAGAACGCCCACCCTGCATACATTGTACCTGATGCAGGTATAATGTAGCGCAGGGGTTTACAAAATGACGCATCTACCTAGATGCGTCACTTTGTAAATATGACGCAACATGGCGCATTTTTTACGCGGCTGGTGCATCACAAAAAGTGACGACCAGCGGCGCAAAAGTGACGCAAGGGCTCATAAATAAGCCCCTAAATTTATAGCTGGTGGAAAACAAAGAGAATAAGACCATCTGGGGATCGATAACTGACCTAGAGCTAATTTCACTGAGGTCACCATCACCACTGACGTCTCCCAGACCATCCTCACCTTTAACATCCCCCAGTTTTCTATTAAAAAATGGTGCCCCACTGCCAATAAAGGTCAGAGTAAACATCAAAAAAGGACAAAATTGTTTGGAAACACATTTGCTCCAGGAGGAACAAACGCACTGCTCAGAGACTGGACAACTGGAGCAGCGTCAGTTAAGTCCCAATGAAAACACATCTACAAGAGGAGACAAAGTCCTACTGCTGGATCACTCCGTGCCCAGCCAATAACACATTCACTTAGGGCCTTATTATGACTACGGTGGTCCATTCGACTGCTGCAACCATGGCTTCGGTGCAGGCACCGCTGCACTGGTGGTCCGACCGCCCCATTTCAACTTGGGCGGTCGGACCGCCTTGGCACAGCTGCAACCCCCAGGGATCAGATATCTCTGGTGGTGTTGCGACTATCTTGAGGCCACAATATGCTTGACTGGGCCACTGCGGCTCTGCCAAGCATATTACGAGTTTCCTCACCACCACACTTTTCATGGCAGTGCGACCGCCATGAAACATGGGTGGTGAAGAAACCCTACAGGGCCCTCTTGTGCCTCTGAGCCATGGGGTGCATGCAGGGGAGTACATGTTATGTCCCCCTGTCTGCATGCACCCCGAGTTCCTGCAGGGCATGGACTTGACAGTCCATGCCCTGCAGAAACTGCCTTCGACGCTCCCATTGTGGTGCCTTTTTCAAAGGCACCTCTGTGGGACCACCAAAGAACTGCATGCCAGAGACTTTAAAAGTACTCCGATGAGCGTTTTTTTATGGCTTTGGCGGTCTCATATTGGGGCAGTGGCATGGCGGCCCTGCTCCGAGACAGCCAAAGTCATAATAAGGCCCTTAGCCTATGGTTAATTTGGCTAAAGTAGACATTGGATCTTAAGCAGGGCTATCTATGGTGCATAATAGCCCTGGAAACAACAAGAATGAGCTATATCACAAGCAAAGCCCTTCAGGAAAAATAGATTATGGTGCAGTGTGGGATATCATATTCAAAACTTCACAGCTAACACGTGATGCCCTGAAATAGCAATCTACCAAAATGGACGTCCAAGTGGATCTGCTTAACGTTATGGCAAAATCCGTTTCAGGAATCAACCAAAAGATGGCTGACCTAAATAATATGATAATCCAGGCACAAAACTACACGGCAGCGACTAACATCAATTGAACGTGTGCACCAAAAATCAACAAGCTTGCAACAATTCCAGAGGGCCTTACCACCTTAATAAAAGACTGAAAATGTAATCTGGATATCCCTCGTTACAATAAACATTCAACTTCATCAGTGCAACCTTTACAGGATTGTAGCAGTCCTTACGATCCTAACAACAGAAGCACAGGAATAACTGGGACAGAAGGTAATCATCAACCTGCAGAGCCAACAGAGGAGATCTGTAGTTCTGTTATAGAGAGCATAATTACAAGGAGGCCTCCCTCTGTAATTCACACCCACTCCCACTGCAGCAACATGAACCAAAGACAAAAGAGAGGAAAAAACAACACAAGGCCAGAAATAAAACTAAAGGTAACTCAAAAGCTATTTCCTGTACCACTGCAAGCAAACTAGCTAACAATGAAATCTAGCACAGGGTAGAGCCAATGCAAGAGTTAAGCCAAGGCAGTAAATGAGTACAAAAGAAAAGGATAAAAAATTGGGAAAAACTACTCCGAGCAGCACCATTCCAGATGAGGTTGTGGTCCTCACTTTAGAGCAAACCCCATCCCTGGAAACCCCTAGTTCCCCAGGGATGTCGGCCTCGCCAGATGAGAGTCAGAGTAAGGAGGCTTAATTACGGCAACTTCTTAAGACCAACAATGAGGACAGCCTAGAAATCTTTTCATACAACATAGGCCAGTTTCAAACCCTAACCATAAAATAAACGGCTACATTCAAGGCCTCTGCAAGCTTGCCTGCTCGTCAAGACTCTGTAGCTGTCACAAGCCTATCGACCAGGCTACCAGACCATCCTCAGATCCAAGAACAAACTGGCTCATGACAATCTAGTTTTGGCGCAAATAGTGGGGACAAGTCTCCTGGCCCATTGTTCGAAGGCAACCAAATAGTCTTCACCTCAGAATACCAGTCCTGGGGGAGACACAAAATACTTAATTGTGGTAGCATCTTAAGACTTTTACAGGCAGTCCCATCACTTGCAAAGATGTCAACAATTGATATTGAATCTATTGAATTGCTGCTTCTTACGGAAAATAAGAAGCAAGAGTCAACCTTTGTGCTGTGGACCACTACTGAGCTAGCCAGGAAGGTCCTTCATGAGAAGGAGCATTTTCTTGGGACCTCTGCGACAAGCTCGGATCCTACTTCCACCTGAAAATCACGACAATTTCAACGACCAGACACCCGACGCCGAAGCCACCTCCCTCTCTAACAATGCCAGCCGGCCTACCACCTCCTCCTGGACCCCAGTCACTACCGAGGACACCGCCTCAACCATGAAAAGCATCCACTTGGGGGCCCCCATGGACCCCTGCCCCCCGCTCATCTACCACAGAGCCGCCATTGATCGCCCCAGAACTACGACACTCCATCAACACTACCTTCAAGACCGGCACCTTCCCCGATGATTGGAAACGCGCAGAAGTCATACCCCTGCTCAAGAAACCATCAGCAGAACCCTCGGACCTCAAGAACTTCCGACCCATCTCCCTCCTCCCTTTCGCGGCAAAAGTCACAGAGAAAATCGCCAATGCCCATCTAATAACATTCATCAAAGAAAACTCCAGCCTCGACCCCTCCCAATCCGGTTTCCGAAGCAATCACAGCACCGAAACCGCTCTACTTGCCACCACAGACGACATTCGCACCCTCCTCGACCAAGGACACACCGCGGCCCTGATCCTACTCGACCTCTCTGCAGCATTCGACACCGTCTCCCACCGCACACTCACCGCCAGACTCCACGACATCGGGATACAGGGAACCGCCCTCGCATGGATCTGTTCCTTCCTCACCGGCAGATCCCAAAGAATCAGACTGCCACCCTTCCTCTCCGAACCCACGGAAATCAACTGCGGAGTTCCCCAAGGATCATCGCTCAGCCCCACGCTTTTCAACATCTACATGGCCCCCCTCGCCGCCATCGTCAGACCGCACAGACTCAGCATAGTATCCAATGCCGACGACACCCAGCTAATCCTCTCCCTCACCAAGGATCCTGTCACCACCAGACTCAACTTCCAGGAAGGAATGAAGGACGTTGCATCCTAGATGAACAGCAGCTGCCTGAAGCTCAACTCGGAGAAGACAGAGGTCCTCGGACCCTCCCCCTCCGCATGGGACAACACCTGGTGGCCCACCACTCTCAGCAGCCCTCCCACCCCCATGGACCACGCCAGAAACCTGGGCATCGTACTCGACTCATCCCTCTCCATGACCTGACAGGTCAATGCCGTCGCATCCAGCTGCTTCAACACCCTCTGCATCCTCCGAAAGACCTTCAAATGGATCCCCCCTGAATCAAGAAAGACTGTCACCCACGCACTCATAACCAGCAGACTGGACTACGGGAACGTCCTCTACGCCGGGATCAACAAGTCTCTGCTTCACAAACTCCAGACCATACAGAGCACCGCAGCAAGACTCGTACTCGACATCCCTCGACACGAGCCCGTCACCCAACACCTAGACAACCTCCACTGGCTCCCCGTAGAAAAGAGAGTCGCTTTCAAGATACTCATCCATGCCTACAAATGCCTCCACAACATCAGACCCCAATACCTCAACGAGAGGATCTCCTTCCACTTACCCAAGAGAAACCTCCGATCCGCCGACCTCGCCGATACCCCTCGCATTCGCAAAGCCGGGACAGGTGGAAGAGCCTTCTCCTACATCACAGCCAAGACCTGAAATGAACTCCCGGTCAACATCAGATGCGCCCCCTCCCTGAACATCTTCAGGAAGACACTCAAGACCTGGCTCTTTGACTAAACGGAGCTGCTCTTTCAACTAAACGGAGCTGCAAACCCCCCCCCCAGCGCCTAGAGACCCTCACGGGTGAGTAGCGCAGTTATAATTTCCCTGATTGATTGATTGATTGAGTGGGGAATTAAGCTCAGTACATCTCGTCAGTCAGGCTATCCAGACCCTCTTATAATTCAGAATCAAGCTACTGTGAAGTAAGATACAAAAGGATACAAGCAACCTTTTTCTGTTTTTAGGAACCCCAGTGGCAAAACGATATCCTCTTCTTCCTCTACATTGCTGCAGCAGAACTTGCATTCTCTAACACGTTATTACAGTTTTGATGAGTTAAACATAGGTTGGCTAACAGCAGTCTTAAATAATGGCAGACGATACTACCGCACTAACGCTCAGCCCCCGATTAATATTAGTGAGGAAAGCAACAAAATCCCTGAAATTGTGCTCCGGGAACATTAATGGGACATGTCTCAAGAAACCAAAATAAACACTTGATAAACCTTCTGAGAGAATATCAAATCATTCTTTTGCAAGAAACATGGGCAATGCAGCTGTTCACAATAGAAGGATTTATAGGTTACTTCATCCCAGCTCAAAAAAATAGAGGTTTAAGTGCCCGAAAGGGGGACTGGCAATCTTCATAGCCGCAGCTCTAAGAATACATAGTGAATAAGTGGTAGGCAAACTACAGATGTGGCATAAAGATATCAAGAGACCTCTCCTGGTAATTACTCTTTACTTTCAACCAGATGCACGATCCAGGAAGTCGATGCTCTTTAAACTGGCAAACATCTTATTAAATTGCCTACAAGACCCAGCGAACCTGCTTTGGCCTTTTTCCCGTGATGAACATACAATACAACAGGCTCTCCTCCGGGCTGTCCCAAGCCAGTCTGGTGAAATCAAAAGTAATTGGCTCAGGGATGAAAAAGCGATGGCATTGGTAAAAGACCTTGAGTCCCTTGGACTTCAATTATTGAATGGGAGGTACCAGTAAGACTATCCCCCAGCATGGTCTTATTACTCAGGTGGGGCAAACTCCACAATAGAGTATACAGCTGTAACTCTACCACACTCAGCCTAATTTCATTTTATCGGATAATCAAAATGGGTGAAAGTGACCAAGGACAAGAAATCATGGAGGTCAATGTCCAATGCCCTCTCCACAGGCAGGCAAATCTTTTATCAGGGAGCATAACCACAACAAACTGCAGGAAGCTACATTGATTGGAAAATGCAATAGAGTCATTTGGGGCCAACAATGTTTTAAAAAGGATGCCTTTTGGCTACTTACCCCTCCAAAAAATGTCTTAGCACGCATCAAACTAAAGAACAGATACAAGACTTAAAAAGAATTAACATATCTGCCTCTAGTCGTATGATAAGGAAGAAACGCAACAGAATACTGAGATTAGCTACGAGGGATCCAGAGAATTGTGAAATACAAGCTGAACTGAAGCTTATAAACAAAATGTACCAGAGAACAGTTTGAGAAGAGAAAATAGCAAAGAAATGTGGCCTCTGAGCTAAAGCACTATGGGGCATATTTACAAACCCCTTGCACCGCCGGTGCATCACTTTTTATGATGCACCAACGGCGCAGTGTGCTGCCCCACATTTACAAGGCCACGTAAAGCCACCTTGCGTGGCTTTTTTTAGCCTTCTAAATACAGCCCATGGGTGTTGCTGTGAGTGTTCCCACGCAACACCCATGGAGTCTGCCGCATTTCCAGTTTTACGAGAAATCTTAAACTTGGAAATGCGTCAGAATGCTAGGCCTCCCCTGAGAAGGCGTAGGGAGGCGCAACGAGGAGAAATGTTTTAATTTCTCCTTGTTTTGTTCCTCTTGTGATTGTTTTTGTGCAGGAAGGTGTCCCTTCCCCTCGCTGCTTTACTTTGTCATAAATAAGGCCCCTTATCTTAGTAAAAAGAAAAACTCAAGGGGTTTCTAGGAAATGGCTAACAACTTGAACAGGGTTCCAATGACTATTACGAGTTCCACCATAGCAGAAGTAGGTTGGGTTTGACTTCCTTATTAAGTACTTTAATCAATCCTTAGCTGACACAGTGTCCCGAATCTATATGAGGGGGAGTAAGGCTCCTATGGAACTCCCGACTAACCCAAATGACTCCATGATCAGTTTTTCTGAAGGACAAATCTGCAAAGTCATCCATAAGAGCAGACAAGATAGGGCCCCAGGTCCAAATAGAATTCCAAATGTGTTGTACAAAACCAAACCGGCTTTTTGGGCGGACAGACTGGCAGTAATTTTTAACAGTGCCCTTCATTTGAAACCCATCCTGGCCTTGTTGAAAGGCTCTATAAACATTCTCGTTTTCAAAGGGGGAGACGTTCCCGCCCTGAAAACTATTGTCTTATCATGATAACAAATACTGAAGCAAAGCATTTTGCAAGTCTTCTTTTAACGGATCTTCTGCTTTGGCAGAAGAAAAGCACATCATTCCTCCTAACCAATCGGGGTTCGTACAAGGGGCTGGGACGTCAGCCAATATTTTATCTTTGTCAGTAATTATGGACAAGCAAAATCTGAAAAAGCAACCTCTTTATCATTGTTTTGTGGATTTTAAGTCGGCATTCGACTACGTGCAGCACAACCTCCTTTGGCAAGAACTGGCTTGCTGGGGCGTCCCCGCAAGTCTTTTAAAAGCAATACAGCTGTTATATTCAGACACCTGGACGAGAGTGAAGATTGGGGATGGCTCCTTCCTGTCCAAGAAAATAGTAACTCTCCAGAGATTAAAGCAAGGCTGTGTACTTGTCTCGCATTTGTTGAACCTTTTCCTAGCAGATCTGACCCCAGTTCTGGACGGAGTAAATGCACATCCGCCTAGACTAGGAGGTATATGCATGTCAAATCTCTTGTATGCAGATGATGTGATACTCTTAAGCCAAACAAAAATTAGCTTACAACAACTTATTGACAAGCTATCTCAGTATTCAATAGCTAATGGAATGCTCATAAATGAGAAGAAAGCAAAAGTTATGGAAGTGAGCAAAAAAGCACAGAAAATCTACAAGTGGTACCTTCCAGGGCAACATTGGGAGTTGGTTAAAACATACAATTCTCTTGGAGTCCTATTTGATGATAAGGGCTCCTTCCGGCAGCAAAGTCAGGACCTGCAGAGAAAGGGTAACACATTACTCCTTGCATTTCGCACTTTACAGCCATCTTTAAATGGCCCCAGTTAGCTGCCACTGTTAAAAGTAATAAAGCAAACACAATAAGATGATGGATGGAGCGCTGAAACTTTTCAGACACTCACCCCCAGTCACTATTAGATCTGAGTTGAATCCATCATCGTTCTTTAGCTCACCCCAGTTCAGACCCAGCCATACGCAAATCAGTCTTGACCCTGCTCCCCATGGGAACAGTCCAGCACGAACTGTCAGGCCAGGTCCTCCCTGGACTGGAAACAAGCATCATGTGACCAGTTTCGGGGTATCACCCATCATCAGCCAGGCTAGCTTGAATCCAGTGGTGCAGTGAGCACGGGACCCATGTCTGGGCATACCCTTCCCACTTAGGGCGACAAAAGCAAAAGGAACAAATGATGGACGGAATGCTGAACAATGCAAACATTCAACCCCAGTCACAAAGATCTGGATTTAATCCATTGTTCTTTTGCTCATTTGCCACCCCACTTTGGATCCAGCCATATGCAAATCAGTCTTGACCCTGTTCCTCATGGGAACAGTCCAGTCCGAACTGCCAAGCCACGTCCTCCCTGGACCGGAAACAAGAATCCTGGGAACGTGTTCGCGGCATCACCACATATCAGCCAGGCTAGCTGGAATCCAGTGGCAAAGTGAGCAAGGGGCCCACATCTGGGCATACCCTGCCAACTTAGGGTGAACAAAGCAAACACAATAAGATGATGGACGGAGCGATGACACTTTTCTGACACTCATCCCCAGACACTATAAGATCTGAGTTGAATCCATCATCGTTCTTTAGCTCACTTCGCCACCCCAGTTCAGACCCAGTGTTAGACCTGTCAGCCCTAGGGTGGTCTTCCCCTACATTTTTTTCCCATTTTGCTTCCTAACTGACCGCCATTTTTGTTGGACATAGGACTCTGGGCACCTTACCGCTGCGAAACAGTGCTGAGGTGCAGGTGCTCTCTCCTAAGAACAGGGTGTCATAACATGTCTGCCACAGGCCCCTGCTACTGCGGTGAGGCTGCCATCCTATCTGCGCGCTAGTAGCTGGCATGGGCTGGGACTGGATGATACTGTAACCCTGACAGCCCCGCCCTTGTCACCATACACAGACAGGACAGAGTGACAGGGGACACCTCCCTGAAGCCCCTAGATCCTTCTAGAATCTTTCAACCCCCCCAGGTTGCCGCCAGAACTTGCCGCCTTTTTCCTGGGTCACCTGACTTAGGGATATAAAAGGAAGGGAGGGAACGCTAGAGGACTGTTACACTACTGGACCTGGGGACTCTCCGCTGGAGTGGAGGCTGCTGAGTAAAAGGGGGGCAACTATACCACTGAGGCTGACTGATTCTAGGAACTGCTGCCCCAAGTGAGCTGAGTGACCCTACCTGCCTGCTGACCTTACCCGACGGGAGGGGAACCCGGGATACTACCCCAGTGTGTCTCCAACCAGCAGGCTAACGAACGGCCTGCCCCTGGACACTGAATCAATTGCCTGCACTGTTCTGGGAACCCTGACCCCAGTGCCTCACCTGGGGCCCGCTGCAGCGCTGAGGCTGTGTAGCGCCGTGAGGAAGGAGCGCTGAGTGCCCTGGACATCACCGCCGCTGCCCGGGACTGGGGTGAGTGGAATAGCGCTGAAGGGAGAAGAAGCGCTGTGCAGGGGTCGAGGCACTGCCTATCCTGAGTGGCGCAGTGCCGAGGGGTGCTGCGTTGTTAGATCACCACCGCTGAAGGGGAAGCACTGTCGCGCGCTGCAGGGAAGAAACGCTGTGGCCCGGAGTCTCCCCCCCGCTGCCTGGGGGAATGTGGGACTGACCTGGGAGGCACCGTGTTGCGGCCGCGCTGGGCCGAGAAAACGCTGGTGGCCCTGAGATCACCGCCGCAGGCCCGAGGGAAGTGCAACCCATCCACAAGTCACCGCCGCCGGCCGGGCGGGAGAACGCGAGCCAGGGAAGCTCCAGCGCTGCCAGAGAACGCCGCGCTGGGATTGGGTGCAAGGTGAAGCGTCGCCTGGCAACCGGGACTCCGGCCGCGTCATCAGCGACACTCCGGGAAGGCCGCGCACTGATTGGCCCCCGGACGGAGTGTCAGCCAGGAAGAGCCGGGGCGCGTTGTGGCACACGTGGGAGGGGCTCCAAGGAGTGGGGGAGCCCCTGAAACCCCCAGACAAGTTTCCCGGAAGCGGAGTGCCCCGCAGACGACAGCGCAACGATCCACCTCCCAGGTAAACGCCCCGAGTGTAGGGAGGAGGGGGCTGACTGGGGGGGGGGGTCCTGCGCCTGCTGGACCCGACGCCACATTGCGGCCTGAATTCCCCCCACCGAGTGGACTGGTGAGTCGGGGGGGAGAACTGTGGACCGCGCTGGTGAAGAGACTCTTCCACGTCGAAAAGGGAGGATAGCCCCAGGGGCTCCAGAGGGAGCCCGAGCACATCGTGGGGATAGATAGGCAGGGGTTATCACTACGCTTCCAAAGCCTTCTCCTAAGGTTCCCCCTGAATTGGTGTTACATTCCTGCATAGAGGTATATGCCTTAATGTCTAGCTGCCTAGGAATGAACTGCCTTATTGCCTAACTGCATCAGTATAACATGCTTTAATGTCTACTTACCTGAGAATTACTTGCCTGATTGTCTATCTGCATAAGGAGTGTTTACCTGCATTGCCAATCGGAATTCTAGTTGATACCTGTATTGTCTAACTGCCTAAGGCTGGTTGCCTATATTGACCTAAGGATTCTCAAAACCGGTACTAGATGTTATGATCACCAGGGCATGTTATTATGACCAATCTCTCTTGAATTACCGATAAAGATACCGGAAGTTTTGCCTACAACGGAAGTGGTGTCTCCTTTGTGTGTGGGTTACTGCGTCAGTGTGGATGTGTGTTGCACAATTACTTTACACAGTGCCTCGGGCGTGCCTACCTGCCTCGCGCCAAGCTACCCTGTCGGAATTGGTGGTCCCTACTTGGACTAGGGTGCAGGCTCTGGCCAACTGGAGACCCCGGTTCTAACACCCAGCCATATGCAAATCAGTCTTGACCCTGTTCCTCATGGGAACAGTCCATCCCGAACTGCCAAGCCAGGTCTTCCCTGGGACCAGTTTCGTTGTAACACCCCCTCACCAGCTTGAATCCAGTGGCAAAGTGAGCAAGGGACCCACATCTGGGCATAACCTGCCAACTTAGGGGTCGATTCCGATCTCGGCCGGAAGCGCACCGAATACCATTTGTCCGGAAAAAATACGAGCCGAACGCGTGTTTCCCGACCGATTCGAACATTCGTACGAACGAGCAAGTACGATGCGCATAACTGCCCAGATCCCGACCCAGCCGTACTTACCCAATCCAGCTCCTGTTCCCCGCCCGAGGCGGATCCGTAAACGCAGAATCGAGTCGCACGGAAGCCAAAATACAGCACCTTCCGGCCGGACCAGTACGATGCGCTTTCCGTACGCGCCGAACCCGTCGCTATGTCCGGCACGTCAGAGCATCCGGGAGAGCCACACATAAGCTCCGATTCGCGCCACAAGACGATCCACGGCTACGAGACGAACACGCCAGCCACGAGTACGAGTCAAAGCAACGAGAAAGCCGAACGAGACGAACCAACCATGAATCCCATCGCGCAGGTCCTACCAATACTCTACATCTATTACCGGAACAGGTACGGACGCGTACAGCGCAGAAGGTAAGTTAAACACCCACTACACAAACAAACGACACGTACCCGACATATAACACACACACAAAGGGATGCAGAAATGACTTACACTAGCAACAGCAGAACCATAGGGGCAGGATGGCTATCACCAATGCCATATACACCCATAGGGGCCTGGATGCCAACCACTAACACCACCCCTACTCATGGGGTGCTAGATGCCTGTCACTACTACCATCCCCACTCATAGGGGGATGGATGCCTACCACCAACACCATCCCCACTCATAGGGGGCTGGATGCCTACCACCAACACCACCCCTACTCAGGGGGGGCTGGATGCCTACCACTACCACCATCGCTACTCGGGGTGCTAGATGCCTGTCACTACTACCATCCCTACTCAGGGGGGGCTGGATGCCTACCACCACCACCACCCCTCCTCAGGGTGGGCTGGATGCCTACCACTACCACCACCCCTACTCAGGGGGTGCTAGATGCCTGTCACTACTACCATCCCCACTCATAGGGAGATGGATGCCTACCACTACCACCACCCCTACTCAGGGGGGCTGGATGCCTACCACTACCACCACCCCTACTCAGGGGTGCTAGATGCCTGTCACTACTACCATCCCCACTCATAGGGGGCTGGATGCCTACCACTACCACCACCCCTACTCAGGGGGGGCTGGATGCCTACCACTACCACCACCCCTACTCAGGGGGTGCTAGATGCCTGTCACTACTACCATCCCCACTCATAGGGGGATGGATGCCTACCACTACCACCACCCCTACTCAGGGGGGCTGGATGCCTACCACTACCACCACCCCTACTCAGGGGGTGCTGGATGCTTACCACTACCACTCCCCCACTCATGGGGGGCTGGATGCCTACCACTACCACCACCCCTACTCATGGGGGCCTGGATGCCTACCACCACCCCTACTCAGGGGGGGATGGATGCCTACCACTACCACCACCCCTACTCAGGGGGGGCTGGATGCCTACCACTACCACCCCCCCACTCATGGGGACTGGATGCCTACCACTACCACCGCCCCTACTCAGGGGGGGCTGGATGCCTACCACTACCCCTACTCAGGGGTGCTAGATGCCTGTCACTACTACCATCCCCACTCATGGGGGGCTGGATGCCTACCACTACCACCACCCCTACTCAGGGGGGCTGGATGCCTACCACTACCACCACCCCTACTCAGGGGTGCTAGATGCCTGTCACTACTACCATCCCCACTCATGGGGGGCTGGATGCCTACCACTACCACCACCCCTACTCAGGGGGGCTGGATGCCTACCACTACCACCACCCCTACTCAGGGGGTGCTTGATGCCAGTCACTACTACCATCCCCACTCATGGGGGACTGGATGCCTACCACTACCACCACCCCTACTCAGGGGGGGCTGGATGCCTACCACTACCACCACCCCTACTCAGGGGGGGCTGGATGCCTACCACTACCACCACCCCTACTCAGGGGGTGCTAGAGGCCTGTCACTACTACCATCCCCACTCATGGGGGCTGGATGCCTACCACTACCACCACCCCTATTCAGGGGGGGCTGGATGCCTACCACTACCACCACCCCTACTCAGGGGGTGCTAGATGCCTGTCACCACTACCATCCCCACACATAGGAGAATTGATGCCTACCACTACCACCACCCCTACTCAGGGGGTGCTTGATGCCAGTCACTACTACCATCCCCACTCATGGGGGACTGGATGCCTACCACTACCACCACCCCTACTCAGGGGGGGCTGGATGCCTACCACTACCACCCCCCCACTCATGGGGGACTGGATGCCTACCACTACTACCCCACCACTCATGGGGGACTGGATGCCTACCACTACCACCACCCCTACTCAGGGGGGGCTGGATGCCTACCACTACCACTACCCCTACTCAGGGGGTGCTAGATGCCTGTCACTACTACCATCCCCACTCATGGGGGCTGGATGCCTACCACTACCACCACCCCTACTCAGGGGGGCTGGATGCCTACCACTACCACCACCCCTACTCAGGGGTGCTAGAGGCCTGTCACTACTACCATCCCCACTCATGGGGGGCTGGATGCCTACCACTACCACCACCCCTACTCAGGGGGGGCTGGATGCCTACCACTACCACCACCCCTACTCAGGGGGTGCTTGATGCCTGTCACTACTACCATCCCCACTCATGGGGGACTGGATGCCTACCACTACCACCACCCCTACTCAGGGGGGGATGGATGCCTACCACTACCACCACCCCTACTCAGGGGGTGCTAGAGGCCTGTCACTACTACCATCCCCACTCATGGGGGCTGGATGCCTACCACTACCACCACCCCTACTCAGGGGGGGCTGGATGCCTACCACTACCACCACCCCTACTCAGGGGGTGCTAGATGCCTGTCACCACTACCATCCCCACACATAGGGGAATTGATGCCTACCACTACCACCACCCCTACTCAGGGGGTGCTAGATGCCTGTCACTACTACCATCCCCACTCATAGGGGGATGGATGCCTACCACTACCACCATCCCCACTCATAGGGGGCTGGATGCCTACCACCAACACCACCCCTACTCATAGGACGGGTAATGCATGACACAACCAGCATACTCCAACATAAGGAATGTCAGAAACATACATCCCCCCAACACCATGACAAGCGTGTGTAGACTGTGTCAAATGCCTATAACACTGAACATGAAAATGAACATACAATGTGACCCCCTATCACATGTGTCACACATAAATGTGTGTGGCCTCCACAATGCAAGCAGACCATGACCACTGTGGCAATGGGGTCTAACCCCCCCCATTATCACAGTGACCAAAAGGTAAGTGTGGGGTCCATAGCTGAAGCACATTTTGAACATTGTGGCAATGGGGTCTAAACCCCCATCATCACAGTGACCAAAAGGTAAGTGTGGAGTCCATAGCTGAAGCACATTTTGAACATTGTGGCAATGGGGTCTAACCCCCCATCATCACAGTGACCAAAAGGTAAGTGTGGGGTCCATAGTTGAAGCACATTTTGAACATTGTGGCAATGGGGTGTAACCCCCATCATCACAGTGACCAAAAGGTAAGTGTGGGGTCCATAGCTGGGGCACATTTTGAACATTGTGGCAATGGGGTGTAACCCCCCATCATCACAGTGACCAAAAGGTAAGTGTGGGATCCATAGCTGGGGCACATTTTGAACATTGTGGCAATGGGGTCTAAAACCCCATCATCACAGTGACCAAAATGTAAGTGTTGTCATGGAAAAAGGTGCAAATGCCAAACAGCATGGATGATTCCTGGTCACAGGACAACAAACACATCAGTGGCATAGTAGTGCTTGTGTCCCATAGCAACATAGATTGGGTGAGGCAAACAGTGCAGTGCAAATAAGACATACCTTTGGCCATGTGCAGACAAACATCACCCATGGGGGCTGACATTGTCAACATTCATCAATAACACAATGACAGAAGTGACCATCATAATGCAGAGCCACATATCTGCACCAATGGGCACACAAATGTAGATATCCTGTGGAGACTGTAGATGTGAGGTGAACAAATACCATACCATGGCAGCAATGGGACATACAAACCATGATCACTGCGCTGACTGATGACCTAGGAGTCCCAGGGACAGCAGGGGAAACCCACCAAACAACATACAGCCAATGGCACACTAAAGATATGCCAATGCAATGGTGCAGATGCACAAACACAAACAGGCAGCCCCACACTGCATATCAAATACAACAGGTGATGGGGGGGTGTGCCAGTGTCCCCAGGCAACCACACAACACATGAGGAGGCCTGAATCCCAATTACACAGATGTGCATACAGTGCCACACAAAAGTAACTCATGGATCGGATTCCCCTATGTGGGCAATCAGGCATTGTCAGATGAGAGGGAGCACAAATTACACATGTCACACAAGCTTGTAGGAACAGCAACTAACACAGCAAGACACAGACCCACCACAGCACTACCCCCAGGGACCCCACATTGTGGTGACACTGGCCTGCATGATAATCCCACTGTGATGACAAAGCTAGATGTCGTTCACACTGTGAACCACAGTGATGTGTCCTGAGCAACAAACTACCATCACACCTACACAAGCACAAATCAATCTGCACGGCCTGTCAGCCAAGGCCAATATGGAGGCAGAGGTCTAGCCATGCAACAACTCTCATTTGCACACACTCAACACCACACACCTTGATCTCCACCAATGTGCAGCAGTGAGGCTCACATGGACTGGTGACATTGCACATGCACCCATGACAATCCCAGGGGTGGTGGTGGGAACTAAGGTGCAGAAACCCATCACACATGGCCAGTCAACAAGACTCGTGAATGTCTGACACACTGCACAGTACGCCGTACATGGGCATGACGTCAAATCCACACCAACCAATGGGATCCCGGCCACAGTCACACACCAATGAAGAAGCCAAGCTCACCCACAAAGAACACACATACACAACTTCCAACATTGCAGCTCTGACCCTGAGGAGTGGCAGCAGTCACACACACAACGTGTCACAATCACTGAAAGCTAACACAAACTGTAAATTACATGACTTGTGTAACCAACAAGTGCCAAGGGGAATCCTGACTGTGTCTCATCTGCGTTTGCCCACAAACTCAGCCCTGACAGCAAATACACCTATGGGTGACACCCTGATGACCAGTAATGTGCCATGCACCCACATCCCAGAGAAGCCAGGGAGAAGACTTTGGGGGAACACAGGTCAACTCAGCAAGCATCACAAACAGGAACATCACTAGGGATCCCAGCCTGCCTAGCAAAATGGAAGTGAACACACACAGACATGCTCACACAACACACACCTTGGGCTCAGGCAATGTCACGGAATTACACACTGCCATGAGGGGACTCCACTCCTGTGTAAGGAAAGCTGTGCCATACGTTGTCTCTGTAGGGCTCTATCATGTCAGCAGAACACTTGGTCACTCAGTCAACAATTAGCACAAAATGAAGGCTCTCGTCATATCAGCCTGGTCATGGGAGTTTCACCGAAATCATCTGCACAGATCCAACACACATGTATAGCAAGTTGCACTGATAACACAGATGAGTCCTTCCCCATTGATGCCCAAACTTGCATGTCCAGTGGAGATGGTCACACGGTCAGGGAAATAGACAAATTGAACAATGGCAAGCACAACAGATGTGCAGGGGTGTTAGCCACAGATGTGATATTGCAAATAAAAGTAGGAAATCCCATTGCCAAATATTGAAAACATGACACCCTCATATTACTGCAAAGGATGACATGGATACACACCAGTATAGGACACATTCCCCCTGGACCACATGGGGTCCTGCACAGTAACACTTCATTATCCTGATATCAAAAATCACCATCACTGCAGCAAGGGCAAGGTTAGCATCATCAACATCATGTACATCGGAAGCAAAACCACTAGAGAACAGAAAGTAGCTTTATTCAGCATATGTGTGTTTAAAAGTGAAAGTCCAGAAAAAACACAAAGGCCAATGGCCAGTCCATTATCAAAGTCCAAACAGGGTGACAGTGGCAGATGTCATCCTTTGCATGCCTGCACTGCTACACACCAGGGACATTCCCCTCGGAGGGGCATACGGGGGGGCAGGCCAGGCACCGCAGGGACAGGATCAGGGCTCACCAGAAGGAGGCAGGGAAGGAGTGGTGGGTGCTGGAGAGTCACTGACAACTGCAGTGGAGGTGTCTGACATGGTGTGTGCCGGCACAACTGGGGGCATGAGTCAGATGGTGTGGGTGCCGGCACGACTGCAGTGGGCTGGGCAGATGGAGTGGACAGGTTCCCCACTGCAGTGCCCTAGTCAGACGGGGTGTTAGTGGACTCCACTGCAGTGCCTATCTCCAGGGGAGTAGAATGGGGTTCAGGTAAGGTGGGCAGGACAGAGGGGAGGACACGGTCTCCACACCAGTGGCACAAACATGCGCTGCGGGGGTGTGGTGCTGGAAGAGCAAGTGGTAGGGGAGAAGGCCGGATCATTTTGGGGCTGGTGTATCTGTGAGTGGGGACCCTGGGGCAGGGTGTGGTGGGGGAACCTGTGGAGTGGGGGCCTGAGGGATGGAGGAAGGAGACTTGGTGGTTGAGCTGCAGGGTGGCGGCGGGGTCTTGCTCTTCCGGGTCCGGGGGGACTTGCGGATGGGGGCCTCAGTCTGTCTGTGCCTGGGGGAGGGTGTCCGGGGGTGAGGGGCACTCCCCTCTGTATGGGTGGACTTCCTCTTCCCCCTGTATACTGGATCAGCTTGATCGGAGGGGAAGAGGCCGAGGTCACAGAGGAAGAGCTGCTTTGTAGGTGGGGTTGCAGGTGAGGCAAGGGAAGGGGCCTTGGAGGGAGAGGTATCGGAGGACTGCGGAGTGACTGTGGATGCCTGTGTGAGTGTCTGTTCCCCATCCCCTGTGGGTGTGGTATCAGTCCCCTGAGGATGCCTGCGTGCACGTTTTGTTTTTGTTTTTGGTGTTCCTGTGCTGCTCGTGTCTGTGTGTTTGGGTGATTGTGCAGGTGTGCATTTGCTTGGGACAGGTAGGGTGCCAGGAAGTGTGGATGGGGCAGAGGTAGGAGGGGTGAGGGACTGTTGGAGGAGGGACACTGCTGCCGTCAGGGAGGAGTCCATGGACCTATTGCTCCTCTGTAGGGCAGACATGCCCGATGAGATGCCCTCCATAAATGACACCAGCTGTGTCAACAAAGTGGTGTGGGCATGGAGGACACTCAGCATTGCTGTCTGCCCTACATGGAGCTGGCGAAGTAGGTACACAGACTCCTCACTCAGGGCAGCAGGGGACACAGGGGCAGGGGGTGCGGTGCCTGGCAGGAAGAAGACACGCTCCCAAACACGGGAGCCTCCACGGACCTCTGGAATGGGAGCCGATGGGAGGGCGGTGGTGGTGGCGGTGGTGGTGGCGGGGCCAGCCATACTAGCTGGGGTGTGGTGGCTGCTGACACCCGCCTCCACAAGGGAGTCATCCTCCGAGCTGCTGTGGTCCTCAGCTGAGGTGGATGGTGCTGAGGACACCTCGGTGTGGCTCCCCTCGCCCTCCGTGCCACTGGCTCCCTCTGACCTTTCATCGGCTGCTGACCCAGTCTGGCTCTGCGGCCCCTCCTGGTCCGTGGAGCTGTCCCCTCCTGTGGCCGTGGATGTATCTGCAAACAATTAGGGAAACAGACAAACATCAGTCACCTGCACTGACCGCACACACCACAGTAAGTACAACACATTACAGAGCAAGCCCTGGCATCCTTAGTTGAACATTGCCAAAAGTGCTCAAACAGAGTAGGAGAAGCCAATTGTCAGTCTGATGGTCAACCATGGCACTCACATCCCTCCTGGCCTTGCACCCATCTGTCTGGTGCCTGTCGGATGGAAATACCCCAGTGTGGACACATGCACCACCTACACAGTAGTTGGACAGTGCAGAGAACACAGTAAAGTATGTGAACATGCACACATCACATCTCTTACCACTGAGTCAGTACAGGTGTCCGGATAAAGGGATGGCCAGAGTCTATTTTGAAATGCATGTGATGCATACCAGCACCAGACACCATGATGCACCCATGTCCTGATAGTCAATGCCACAATGGGGTGCATGTAGCACATGTCACTCACCTGCAGGATCACTCTTAGGGAGTTTAATGCCATGGCACAGGCATGCCTGCAAAGTCATACATCACTGTCTCCAGTCACATGGGCAGGGCAGGCAGCCAGACAACAACAGTCTGCACTGTGTCACAATCCTAGGTCATGGGGAATGCAAGTTCTGTAGCTGACAAGTGCACATGTCCATCCCCCACAAACCACATCATCTGAACTCTTATTTGTCCACGTCATACCAATTGGACATATGGGAGACATGAAACACAACCCTCTGAACCTAAGCACCTCACAATCTGCTGTGAATGGTGTTGGAAACGGGGTAGCGTGGTGCGGAGCGGGAAGGCTAAACTCGGAGCATTGTGTAAAGCATCCACGCAGCACACACAGGCGACACACCAGGCACACTACAAAAAGGAGACCACACCAGGCTGTTATGTAAAAACAAGTTTCTTTATCTAATTTAAATCAGCAGTAGATGAGGCAGTTAATCTCAGTGCAGCAACAAACTCCTGTCACTGTAAAACTTGAGGAATTCATGCAAGTACATCAAGGCCTTAAACCTTCATATAAGCGAAAAGGCATTAGCATCATGTGTCTCAAAACAGGTAACACTGCAGGTACTGCAGGGCTAATATGAGCCTAGACAACAGCCTATCCAGGCACATTCAATTAACCGGAAACTAGAGGCAGGTATGCACAAAACGCTGTAGGTGATGACTTGCAGGTGATAACAGGGGCAGGGGGCCCCAATCAGGTACATTCAGTTCAACAAGGGAAACATTTGCTAATCAACGTGGTGACTTTAGGTAAAGTAGAAGATCAGGCTTCAGCAAGTAAACACCACTAAACATGTATTTCATCCAGGTAACATTTCAGTTAGTAGGCCTTCTAAGGCAGGTGAACACAGCAACTCAATACACTTAGAGACATTCCCTTCAATAGAGCCTTTGAAGCAGGGATAACATGAACCTTGGGAACACTTCTTCAGATTCACCTATGCAGGAAGCACCGGTCACCAGGCTATGGCAGACCTCTACAACACATGCAGAAATCCCTAGACAGGGATTAACTATGGTACATATCCGTCAGGCAGGGGTGTAAGCCCTGTAGGCATTATAGGCGCCCCCCCTCGTGCAGAGGTCGAGCATTAGCAATCACTCGAGCGCACAAGTCCCTGGTCAAGGGGGAGCCCCTCCCTAGGACTCCCATCACAAATGCCCCAAAAGTCTCACTCTCGTTGCAGCGGCCACTGTCCGGCGGGCCGCTGGGGAAATGGAGCTGGCCCTGAATGGATTGGAATTAGGTAGCCCCCAAAAGAAAGTACTGGCCAGTAAGGGGGGGCCTGAGGCTAGAAAAAGGCCTCAACGTGGCAGCGACCCACAACTGCGGAGTCGCTGTGTAGCCCCCGGGGCCCTGTGGCCCAGTCCGTGATGAAGCCCCCCCCCCGGGGGGCTTCCAACTTAGTTGGGCTGCACGTGGCAGCTGCCCACTGCCAGGCGGGGCAGCTGAAAAAAAACACAAGGCCACACGGCCTTCTGAGTAGGGCCACAGGGGGGGCGGGCACCGACAATGTGCCCCGTTGCCCCCTCGACAATCAGTACCCCCAATGGGCCCCACACTCACCGGGTCTCTCGGTCGGCCTCTAGCAGGGGACAGGCACCAATGTGTGCCTCGACCGTCCCCTGCCCTCCTCCCAGTATGCGGCTGGCTCTCCTTACACGGAGCCCTGCAGGCGTCAGGCAGCACTCCCCTCTTCACCCGGGGCCCCTCCTGGGACCCGGGACTTTGTCCTGGAGCCGGCGAGGCTCCAAACAACTCCGGCGGCGCCCGGGGCGCTCCTCCGCCCACGGAGAGCCCCCTCCTCCACTTTCCTTTCCGGAGCGAAGTCTCCGGCGCTAGGCAGCAGTGATTCCGGGCCTCCTATAGCTCCCGGCTTGGGAACCAATGGTGTCGCGGCTTCCTGGGGGCGCGGCCGGTGATGCGGCCGACGCCCGGGTTGCTAGGCGACGTCTCTTGTGCGCGGCAGGCCCAGCGCGGCCTGGACTGAGATCGCGGCTCCTCTGGTGCGGCGCCTGGGCTGCGGCGGTGATATCTTGAGTGCTGGCGGCAATGAGGGGTAGGCTCCCTCTTCAAATACAGTGGAAGGCGGGGTGGGCACCCGCTCCTGGTGTGCTCGGCGACTCGGGCCGCAGCGGTGATCTTCGACACTTTTGTCATGCGGGGTGGGCTCCCGCTGGTCCTATGCCTAAACACGGCACAACTTCTCCGGGCTTGGCGGCGCGAGGGCCGTGGCGGTGACATGGGGCTCACAGCGCTTCCTCCCTCACAGCGCTTATCCTCACATCGCTTCTGCTTCGCAACGCTTCCTTGTCACAGCGCTTCTTCTCCCCAGCGCTTTACAGACAAGGGGCCAATTACACCCGGGCAGCGCTTGCAGCAGGACCCGAGGTGGTGGCCGTCCCGCGCTTGGAAGACTCAGCGCTTTAAGGGCACAGCGCTTTACCTGGTGATCCCCAGCAGCATGTACAGGTTGCAGGCAGTTCAAGTCTAGCGCTCCCACCTTCAGGGTCCCACAGGATAAGCAGCGCTCTGACAGTCCAGCGCTGCAGGCACCATCTCCCTTCGTCTGGTACCGTAGATGTAGCGCTACCCAGGCGCTAGGGTGCAGGCAGTCCCAATATGGCGCTCACAAGGCGCTAGAGGCCAGGGGACAAGTAGTGCAGGGCGAGATCAGAGGCTAGCAGGGCGGCTCACCAGTCCTGAAGCAGCAGCTCCTCGGAACGGTCAACCTCCAGTATGGTGGCAATCCTGCCAGCACAGCAGCCTCCACTCCGGCAGTGTTCCTTTTACTGGCCCTGGGGACAACAGAGGGGGGCAGATGGGCACAGGGGCCAGCACACAGGCCCAATGTGGCGGTACCTCCTGGCAGAGTTCCCCCTTCACTGTCTGGACTGCTCTTGACGGACTCTGACTCTTCACTGAGCACATGGCAGCCCAGCCCCCCTATATGTATCCCCCTCACCCCACCTACCAGACAGGGCTGGAAGCTTCCAGAAGGTTCCCTGGGAAACCGGTCTTAACTGGTCTAGGGGGAGGAGTAGAACACCCTCGGTGCGAAGTTTCCCTCCAGAAGCAGGGGGCGCTGGGAAACGAACCACTAGACTGCCAACCCACCTCAGTCAGGCGTCACATGGGCAGGCAGGCATGGCGTCCATTTTAACAGTAACCTTTTTCCACAGTGCTTTTTTTAAGATGGCGGAAATAACGGTGTGTACAACATTGCACAGCATTTATTATTTTCTGTTCAGACACACCATGTTTTATTCTTACACAAGCGAAAAAGTTCAGGGCAAAAGGGCCAAGTCCAACACGACCCCCTCCCAGCCAAAAGCCAGGGTAGACCGATCAATGCCTTGATGGGCTTCCCTGCTTAGGGCGAGAGAACTTGGACGCGGGCCCACAACTGCAGGAACACCCGCAGGTTCTTCTCCACTCCGGACCCCGATGGTTCCCTCTCTCAAACCTCCCTGAACCAACTAAGCCACCCCACTGGTGCTCCCTAGTCGGTTGCAGCCAGGACTGGCCCCTAGGCCACCCAGATGTCTCTGGCCCTTGCTGTCTCACAGAGTGGGGGGCAGTAGCCCCAGGCCCGTAGTACCCGTTGACCACTCTCCTTCTCCTCCGTGCAGTGCCAAACTGCCACTGGTCCTCCCACCTAGGGTCCGCACCCTCAGGTTGACCAGCAGTCCGGGGCGAGGCTCTCCTCCCCCTACCTCTCCTTCTGGGGTTCCGCCCTCTCCTCCTATGCGGGGCACCCTCAGAACACCACTCTCTCACTCTTCCAGGGCCGTGACCCTGCATCCGATCCACCAACCCAGGGTCTAAACCCTTAGGTTGCCCCGGTGCCAGAGGCGAGTCCTTCCTCCCTCTGCACCCCCTCCCAGAGTTCCGCACCCTCCCAACTGGAGTGGTACCCCTGGAAGACAGCTCCGGGGGGACACTGCTTACAGACGTCCCTCCCGCCAGGTCAGGCAGCCCCTGAACCTGGCACCCCAGCCCAGGATCTAATCCCTGTGGCTGAGCCGGTGCCAGAGGCGAGTCCTTCCTCCCTCGGCACCCCCTTCCAGAGTTCCGCACCCTCCCACCTGGAGAAGTACCCCTGGAAGTGAAACCGGTAGGGACCTTGATTACAAGTGCCCCTCCCTCCAGGTCAGGCAGCCCCTGAACCTGGCACCCCAGCCCAGGATCTAAACCCTGTGGCTGGGCAGACCCCAGAACCCCTGGAGCTCTGAGTACAGACGCCCCGGGTTCTCCTGACACTGGGGGATCCCCTTCCATGGATGGCCCATCGGGACAGCCTAGGCTCCCAACCTGGGGTTCCCTTATGGAACTCTCCAAGCCCTGCGACTGCGGTTGGGGCACCTCGGGACACCTCCCCGTCTCACTCCTTCCTATAGATAGGATGTGAGGCCCTACAACCCTCTCACTATCCTGGGACCTAGCTGGGCTATTCTCCACCTCTCCCACCTCGCTGGGTTGGGAGATCCCTGCACCACTCCCTTCAGGATCACTCCCCACTGCCCTCTCAGACTCTCTGGCACTCACCCAAAGGTCTGCCTCCCGTGCAAGCTCCCTGGGGTCGGAGAGCCCACACCGCAACAGGTAGTGGCGCAACCTGGGAAGACAACTCTTGAGCACATGTTCCCTGATAATCAGGCGGAACAGCTCTTCCCCATCTGTCACCGCACCACACACCATCCACTCCTCCAGTGCAGTCCAACACACGTCCACATACTCCCCCCAAGACTGATGGGACAGTTTCTTGCCGCCCCTAAACTCCAACCTGCCCCCCTCCTTCTGGGGATCAGGCACCATCTTCCGGGCTCTGGGAGTGGGACTTCCTGCACTGGCTTCACTCTCGCTGCCACCACTGGATCCCACCCTCACTGGTGAATCCAGACCACAGACACCACTCTCAGGGGACAACCTACCCCCTGAGCTAGTCTCTCCTGGCGAAGGCCCTTTCAGCCTCAGCCATTCTCTCCTGTGCTAGGACCCTCTCGGTCTCTAGCCTCTTTTCTTCAACTCTCAGCTGCGCTAGCTCCACTCTGAGCCTTTCCAGCGCCAGCTGATGCTCCCTTTCTTCCCTCCTATCTACCCACTCTTCTGGGGACAGGAAAAGGGGTGGGCAGTGCCCCCGGGGCTGGACCCAGCACGGGACTCCCTCTCTATGGTGTCCTCATTCGCTACCGGTGTCTCTGCCCTAACATCCTCTTCCTCCTCAAAGTCACCCCCCTCCAGGGTTATGGACTGGGACCCCTCACTCTCAGAGTCCTCCTCACGGTCTCTACCAAATCCATCCCTTAAATATGCAGAGGGGTAATCGGAAAGGTCCCCGCAGGGCTCTAAGGGTTCCCCCCTTCTCAGGGCCTCATAGAGGAACAACTTCCTGCGGGTGTTGCCTACTGTGGGTATCCCTCTCTCTCGGCAGAGGTCTATCACCTCCTGCTCAGTGTACTCCCCCAGGCAATCCTCGTCATAGGTTAACCCCATCCTGGTGAGATACCCTCGGGATACACCACCCACAGTGCAACAGGGAGACACAATCCCCAAAACAACACTTCCAGGAGGAAATACAGTCAGCAAAACAGTCCCCAAATCTGTGGTTTTCTAAGTGCTCAATTTGTAGTGCAACCAGTTGTCGCTGTGGTACTGCGCAAACACAAGTCCTATCCCACCGCTGAGCACCAATGTTGGAAACGGGGTAGCGTGGTGCGGAGCGGGAAGGCTAAACTCGGAGCATTGTGTAAAGCATCCGCGCAGCACACACAGGCGACACACCAGGCACACTACAAAAAGGAGACCACACCAGGCTGTTATGTAAAAACAAGTTTCTTTATCTAATTTAAATCAGCAGTAGATGAGGCAGTTAATCTCAGTGCAGCAACAAACTCCTGTCACTGTAAAACTTGAGGAATTCATGCAAGTACATCAAGGCCTTAAACCTTCATATAAGCAAAAAGGCATTAGCATCATGTGTCTCAAAACAGGTAACACTGCAGGTACTGCAGGGCTAATATGAGCCTAGACAACAGCCTATCCAGGCACATTCAATTAACCGGAAACTAGAGGCAGGTATGCACAAAACGCTGTAGGTGATGACTTGCAGGTGATAACAGGGGCAGGGGGCCCCAATCAGGTACATTCAGTTCAACAAGGGAAACATTTGCTAATCAACGTGGTGACTTTAGGTAAAGTAGAAGATCAGGCTTCAGCAAGTAAACACCACTAAACATGTATTTCATCCAGGTAACATTTCAGTTAGTAGGCCTTCTAAGGCAGGGGAACACAGCAACTCAATACACTTAGAGACATTCCCTTCAATAGAGCCTTTGAAGCAGGGATAACATGAATCTTGGGAACACTTCTTCAGATTCACCTATGCAGGAAGCACCGGTCACCAGGCTATGGCAGACCTCTACAACACATGCAGAAATCCCTAGACAGGGATTAACTATGGTACATATCCCTCAGGCAGGGGTGTAAGCCCTGTAGGCATTATAGGCGCCCCCCCTCGTGCAGAGCATTAGCAATCACTCGGGCGCACAAGTCCCTGGTCAAGGGGGAGCCCCTCTCTAGGACTCCCTTCACAAATGCCCCAAAAGTCTCACTCTCGTTGCAGCGGCCACTGTCCGGCAGGCCGCTGGGGAAATGGAGCTGGCCCTGAATGGATTGGAATTAGGTAGCCCCCAAAAAGAAAGTACTGGCCAGTAAGGGGGGGGGGCCTGAGGCTAGAAAAAGGCCTCAACGTTGCAGCGATCCGCAACTGCGGAGTCGCTGTGTAGCCCCCGGGGCCCTGTGGCCCAGTCTGTGGTGAAGCCCCCCCCCGGGGGCT
Source organism: Calotriton arnoldi (assembly GCA_963921515.1). NCBI lineage: Eukaryota > Metazoa > Chordata > Amphibia > Caudata > Salamandridae > Calotriton > Calotriton arnoldi. The sequence continues at coordinate 47,158 of CAWUFW010022480.1, read as the reverse complement.
TCCAACTTAGTTGGGCTGCACGTGGCAGCTGCCCACTGCCAGGCGGGGCAGCTGAAAAAAAACACAAGGCCACACGGCCTTCTGAGCAGGGCCACAGGGGGGCGGGCACCGACAATGTGCCCCGTTGCCCCCTCGACAATCAGTACCCCCAATGGGCCCCACACTCACCGGGTCTCTCGGTCGGCCTCTAGCAGGGGACAGGCACCGGTGTGTGCCTCGACCGTCCCCTGCCATCCTCCCAGTATGCGGCTGGCTCTCCTTACACGGAGCCCTGCAGGCGTCAGGCAGCACTCCCCTCTTCACCCGGGGCCCCTCCTGGGACCCGGGACTTTGTCCTGGAGCCGGCGAGGCTCCAAACGACTCCGGCGGCGCCCGGGGTGCTCCTCCGCCCACGGAGAGCCCCCTCCTCCACTTTCCTTTCCGGAGCGAAGTCTCCGGCGCTAGGCAGCAGTGATTCCGGGCCTCCTATAGCTCCCGGCTCGGGAACCAATGGTGTCGCGGCTTCCTGGGGGCGCGGCCGGTGACGCGGCCGACGCCCAGGTTGCTAGGCGACGTCTCTTGTGCGCGGCAGGCCCAGCGCGGCCTGGACTGAGATCGCGACTCCTCTGGTGCGGCGCCTGGGCTGCGGTGGTGATATCTCGAGTGCTGGCGGCAATGAGGGGTAGGCTCCCTCTTCAAATACAGTGGAAGGCGGGGTGGGCACCCGCTCCTGGTGCGCTCGGCGACTCGGGCCGCAGCGGTGATCTTCGGCACTTTTGTCATGCGGGGTGGGCTCCCGCTGGTCCTATGCCTAAACACGGCACAACTTCTCCGGGCTTGGCGGCGCGAGGGCCGCGGCGGTGACAGGGGGCTCACAGCGCTTCCTCCCTCACAGCGCTTATCCTCACAGCGCTTCTGCTTCGCAACGCTTCCTTGTCACAGCGCTTCTTCTCCCCAGCGCTTTACAGACAAGGGGCCAATTACACCCGGGCAGCGCTTGCAGCAGGACCCGAGGTGGTGGCCGTACAGCGCTTGGAAGACTCAGCGCTTTAAGGGCACAGCGCTTTACCTGGTGATCCCCAGCAGCATGTACAGGTTGCTGGCAGTTCAAGTCTAGCGCTCCCACCTTCAGGGTCCCACAGGATAAGCAGTGCTCTGACAGTCCAGAGCTGCAGGCACCATCTCCCTTCGTCTGGTACCGTAGATGTAGCGCTACCCAGGCGCTAGGGTGCAGGCAGTCCCAATATGGCGCTCACAAGGCGCTAGAGGCCAGGGGACAAGTAGTGCAGGGCGAGATCAGAGGCTAGCAGGGCGGCTCACCAGTCCTGAAGCAGCAGCTCCTCGGAACGGTCAACCTCCAGTATGGTGGAAATCCTGCCAGCACAGCAGCCTCCACTCCGGCAGTGTTCCTTTTACTGGCCCTGGGGACAACAGAGGGGGGCAGATGGGCACAGGGGCCAGCACACAGGCCCAATGTGGCGGTACCTCCTGGCAGAGTTCCCCCTTCACTGTCTGGACTGCTCTTGACGGACTCTGACTCTTCACTGAGCACATGGCAGCCCAGCCCCCCTATATGTATCCCCCTCACCCCACCTACCAGACAGGGCTGGAAGCTTCCAGAAGGTTCCCTGGGAAACCGGTCTTAACTGGTCTAGGGAGAGGAGTAGAGCACCCTCGGTGCGAAGTTTCCCTCCAAAAGCAGGGGGCGCTGGGAAACGAACCACTAGACTGCCAACCCACCTCAGTCAGGCGTCACATGGGCAGGCAGGCATGGCGTCCATTTTAACAGTAACCTTTTTCCACAGTGCTTTTTTTAAGATGGCGGAAATAACGGTGTGTACAACATTGCACAGCATTTATTATTTTTTGTTCAGACACACCATGTTTTATTCTTACACAAGCGAAAAAATTCAGGGCAAAAGGGCCAAGTCCAACAAATGGGAAACAGCTGCCTGAACTTCACAGTCGCATACCCCAGTCTGCACAGTCAAGTGATCAAACACCTATATGTCACACAAGTATCGTCTCCTATGGTCACATCTCAGGTGGCATGCTGAGCCCTAACCGATAAACACCCCAGTAGTCCTGACAACGGAGCCACAGCACAATGACACAGAGGCAGACACCTGAGGGAATATTTCACTGAGCACAACGTGTCAGCTGATACACGGCAGTGGGAGTACAGAGTGTATTGTATGGCCTGGAGTAGGCATGACTGTCCTGCTCCACGTGAAAGAGGGATGAGCCCTGGACAGTAGGCAGGTGGCTAAGTATGTGTGACACACTTGATATACATACTCCTGAGGCCAAAACATTGTTCCCACCCGCAGCATGGGTGTGTGCCAAATACCCCAGGCACATGTGGTGAGTCAGATCAGCAATTGGACCACATATCAAAGAAACACGCAGATTACATGTCAGAACTCAGGCATTGTGTAAGCAATGGACCCACCCATGAAGCCCACCACAAAGTTACGGGAACAAATGCTGTCCCCCACCTTGAGCTAAGCAAAATGTAAGGACACAGTACCCAAGTGACACAATTTCCTGACTGTAAGGGCCACACCTGGGTATCAGATGAGGAGTGGGCATGTCACAATTGAGGGACATGGGTCCTGGACCACAGGACTGATGTACTGTGGAAGTTTAACCAGGCCAGAGGAGGGCACATAGCATGTCAGACAAAGTTCACAGTGCAGTCATGGACTCACCCCCTCCTTGCTGCTGTCTGGCCTTCAGCTGCCCATCCAGGTCAGGGAAGACCACCGCCAGGATCCTGAGCATGTGGGGGGTCAGGGTCCGGTGTCCGCCCCTCCTGCGAGGAGGCGACAGCTTCAGCTGGACCCTTGCGATCCTCCGGGTCCAGCCCTGAAGGTCCTGCCACCTCTTCTGGCAGTTGCGGATCCGGCGCTTGTAGACCCCCACGGATCTTACTGCCCGGGCGATGGTCAGCCAGATGTCCTGCTTCTGGTGGGCATCAACCTGTGAGGATGACAAAGTGAAAAGGCCATTACTACACATGCAACATATCCGTGCATCACACATTTGGATATACATGTCTCAATCACAGGGGCACATGATGTACACAGGCAGTGCAACGATGGCTATGAACAGTTTGCCAGCAGTTACTACATGGTATCATTGCCTGGGAAGTAAAACCTTGTTGGAATGCACTGTTACTGCACTATACCTGTTCAGTGCATGTAACTACACACTATGGGGGTGACAACTACTCAGTGAGCATGCTAGCCAGTGGCGTGCACACTGTAAGTCTTGCTAGTCAGACAACATGCACATTTAGTTAGGCAGTGAACAGCACACTCACCTGCTCCCCTGGTTTCCCATACAGCTTGCTGTACTGTGGAAGGAGGCTGTCCAGCAGGGCCTGGTTCTCCTCAGTGCTGAAGGCTGGGGCTCTCTCCACAGTACGTGCCATTGCAGGAGCCAGAGGATGCATATACAGCAGCAGTGCTGGTGGCAGATGTCGTCCTGGAGCATGTAGTGCAGGCAAGTGAGCTCTCAGGGGAACAGCCAGCATTATATGTGTGCTGCAGAGGCAGATACTGTCCCATGTGTCCAAAGTGATAGGTCCAAGTCGTTTGCATCTTCTGAATCTGGCCAATCCATGTAATTGCACCACTTACACACGCCCACAGCATCCTTCAAAAGTTCAACTTCATGACACCCATGAATTTGCAACATTGTTGTGGGTGGCCAACTGAATTCACAGCATCAGACTCGTTAAAGGTTCGAAAACGCGTCCGTTGCCATGCCAGGCCATAGCGAATGCGTGCGCACCGATCGGTCCATTGCTGTACAACGCGTATTTCGAAAAACAACACGTACCCGTTCACATCATATGCAATGGCCAATGCGTGCGCACCGATCAGTCCATTGCTGTACAACGCGTTCCCGGTCACATCATATGCACTGGCCAATGCGTGCGCACCGATTGGTCCATTGCTGTACAACGCGTACCCGGTCACATCATATGCAAAGGCCAATGCATGCGCACCGATCGGTCCATTGCTGTACAACGCGTACCCGGTCACATCATATGCAATGGCCAATGTGTGCGTACGGATCGGTCCATTGCTGTACAACGCGTATTTCTGTCCATATCATATGCAATGGCCAATGCGTGCGCACCGATCGGTCCATTGCTGTACAACGCGGCACCCGGTCACATCATATGCAATGGCCAATGCGTGCGCACGGATCGGTCCATTGCTGTACAACGCATATTTCTGTCCACATCATATGCAATGGCCAATGCGTGCGCACTAATCGGTCCATTGCTGGACAACGCATACCCGGTCACATCATATGCACTGGCCAATGCGTGCGCACCGATCGCTCCATTGCTGTACAACGCGTACCCGGTCACATCATATGCAATGGCCAATGCGTGCGCACGGATCGGTCCATTGCTGTACAACGCGTATTTCTGTCCACATCATATGCAATGGCTAATGCGTGCGCACCGATCGGTCCATTGCTGTACAACGCGTACCCGGTCACATCATATGCAATGGCCAATGCGTGCGCACGGTTCGGTCCATTGCTGTACAACACGTATTTCTGTCCACATCATATGCAATGGCCAATGCGTGCGCACCGATCGGTCCATTGCTGTACAAAGCGTACCGGTCACATCATATGCAATGGCCAATGCGTGCGCACCGATCGGTCCATTGCTGTACAACGCGTGCACCGGTCACATCATATGCACTGGCCAATGCGTGCGCACGGATCGGTCCATTGCTGTACAACGCGTATTTCTGTCCACATCATATGCAATGGCCAATGCGTGCGCACCGATCGGTCCATTGCTGTACAACGCGTACCCGGTCACATCATATGCAATGGCCAATGCGTGCGCACGGATCGGTCCATTGCTGTACAACGCGTATTTCTGTCCACATCATATGCAATGGCCAATGCGTGCGCACCGATCGGTCCATTGCTGTACAACGCGTACCCAGTCACATCATATGCAATGGCCAATGCATGCGCACCGATCAGTCCATTGCTGTACAACGCGTACCCGGTCACATCATATGCAATGGCCAATGTGTGCGTACGGATCGGTCCATTGCTGTACAACGCGTATTTCTGTCCATATCATATGCAATGGCCAATGCGTGCGCACCGATCGGTCCATTGCTGTACAACGCGTACCCGGTCACATCATATGCAATGGCCAATGCGTGCGCACGGATCGGTCCATTGCTGTACAACGCGTATTTCTGTCCACATCATATGCAATGGCCAATGCGTGCGCACCAATCGGTCCATTGCTGGACAACGCATACCCGGTCACATCATATGCAATGGCCAATGCGTGCGCACCGATCGGTCCATTGCTGTACAACGCGTACCCGGTCACATCATATGCACTGGCCAATGCGTGCGCACCGATCGGTCCATTGCTGTACAACGCTGCATCCGGTCACATCATATGCAATGGCCAATGCGTGCGCACGGATCGGTCCATTGCTGTACAACGCGTATTTCTGTCCACATCATATGCAATGGCCAATGCGTGCGCACCGATCGGTCCATTGCTGTACAACGCGTACTCGGTCACATCATATGCAATGGCCAATGCGTGCGCACGGTTCGGTCCATTGCTGTACAACGCGTATTTCTGTCCACATCATATGCAATGGCCAATGCGTGCGCACCGATCGGTCCATTGCTGTACAAAGCGTACCTGGTCACATCATATGCAATGGCCAATGCGTGCGCACCGATCGGTCCATTGCTGTACAACGCGTACCCGGTCACATCATATGCACTGGCCAATGCGTGCGCACGGATCGGTCCATTGCTGTACAACGCGTATTTCTGTCCACATCATATGCAATGGCCAATGCGTGCGCACCGATCGGTCCATTGCTGTACAACGCGTACCCGGTCACATCATATGCAATGGCCAATGCGTGCGCACGGATCGGTCCATTGCTGTACAACGCGTATTTCTGTCCACATCATATGCAATGGCCAATGCGTGCGCACTGATCGGTCCATTGCTGTACAACGCGTACCCGGTCACATCATATGCAATGGCCAATGCGTGCGCACCTATCGGTCCATTGCTGTACAACGCGTATTTCTGTCCACATCATATGCAATGGCCAATGCGTGCGCACCGATCGGTCCATTGCTGTACAACGCTGCACCGGTCACATCATATGCAATGGCCAATGCGTGCGCACCGATCGGTCCATTGCTGTACAACGCGTACCCGGTCACATCATATGCACTGGCCAATGCGTGCGCACCGATCGGTCCATTGCTGTACAACGCGTATTTCTGTCCACATCATATGCAATGGCCAATGCGTGCGCACCGATCGGTCCATTGCTGTACGACGCGTTCCTGTACAAGTCACTGGCATATGTCACCATTGTAGTCACTGGTGAACGTATGCCAGCCACAATTACTTGCCAGGGACTCAGGGGCACACCTACAACACCACAGCCTGTCCACACTGTATCCTAAGGCATGTAAGGCTGCATTACCTGTGTGTGTATGGGGGTCAACATGTGGTGTTTTTTGGTGGCACTTGGGGGCAGCCACTCCCAGGCTGTGCACGTGTTCATGGGGACAGAATCCTTTGTGTGTTGTGCACATGACCACTGTGATGTGCAACTGTTCAGTTCAGGGCATGTGGCATGGTCACATTACCAGGTTGTGTATGTGTATGTCATGTCACATACACCCTGAGTCCCATGTGGGAAGGTATGTACGTCACAGGGTGACCCATTGCCACAATAGTGATGGCCCTCCACAGTCTGTGTGCATGTTGTGTTTCAGATGTCTCGGATTCAATGTGCACAATGGGAGACAGTCTCCACATCCACGTTGTTTGTGCATCTACTTTGATGTTGTGCGTTTGTGTGTCACAGACGTCCATGTCTGTCCTGCAGAGGCGACAGGGGCCACTACCTCTGGGAGTCATGGTTGCTTAGCTGACGTGTACACGATACGCCATGTCATGCCAATGTCCATGTGGCAATACAGGGTCCCTGGGAATCTACCTGTCAATGAGCTGTGATGCCTGTGGCACATCTGTCCTCACTTGTCACTGTGGTGTGTGTTTGGAAAGTGACAGCAGTACATGGGTACTGTGACACAGCCTAATGATTTCCCATAGCACGACCTGGGACTTGTTGTCGACACATGTTGAACTGTGATGTTTGATGTTGGCCATGTAGGTGCCAGATATGTCCATACAGAAAGGCACACACATCAAGTACTTGTGTCTTGTAATGATGTATCATGTGATATTGAGTATGGTCAATGCCACATATGTGGGGTGACTGACAATCTTTCTTTGTTCACCTATGCACTGCAGGGCACCAGCTGTCCATAGACCATTCCCTGACATTGCAACGATGGTTGAACGTGACTGCATCCGACGGTACAGCTTCGACAGGCCGCTGATTGAGGAATTGACGGTGCGTTTGGCCCCACATTTACAACCTGGCCGAACATACCCTACAGCGCTGACCCCCAAGGTGAAGGTGATGGCAGCCCTACACTTCTTTGCCACCGGTACCTTTCAACACACTGTGGCGTTTTCGAACCTTTAACGAGTCTGATGCTGTGAATTCAGTTGGCCACCCACAACAATGTTGCAAATTCATGGGTGTCATGAAGTTTGAAGTGGCTTTTCACTCTCTGTGAGGTGTGCATGCTTCAGTGTGAGCTTGCTGGGCCATGTGGGTGGGGGATGTTGAGCTGTGACTACCACTCCCATCATGCTATTGCCTACACCCCCTTCCCAGCATGCCCATACTCCCTCCCTTTTGAGTGGACTTCACTGTATGTGAGTGTGACAGCAATGGCAAGATGGCTGACAGTGGTGTCCTGTTGTTGGTTGGTGCCCAGTTCCCAGCAGGGCCTTGTGCTCCCCACAGCTGAGGCCAGTGTCAGACATCTTTGAAGTGGCTTTTCACTCCCTGTGAGGTGTGCATGCTTCAGTGTGAGCTTGCTGGGCCATGTGGGTGGGGGATGTTGAGCTGTGACTACCACTCCCATCATGCTATTGCCTACAACCCCCTTCCCAGCATGCCCATACTTCCTTCCTTTTGACTCTGCTTCCCTGTGGGATAGTGTGCCTGTGCTGACAGGATGGCTGACAGTGTTGTCCTGGCGTTAGTTTGGCTACAAGTCCCAAAAGTGTCCCTGTGCTTCACACAACATAACCCAGGGTGGTGGTTCTTTGTGGGATATTCAATTGGAGTGTGAGGCAATGCATTCTCCCAGGTGAGTTGTGTGGAGTTTGTGTTAAGGGTGTGTGTGAGAAGAGCTGCTGGTAACTATGGTCAGTGCTGTCAGTCCTCCTTCCCACCCAGCCAGATATCCCACCATGGAACGTGCTTCCATTGCAGGGAGTGCAAGTTTGCTTTCAGGATGTCAGTCAGTGGTGTCCTGCTGTTAGTTGGTGCACAGTTCCCAGCAGGGGCTTGTGCTCCCCACAGCAGTACCCAGTGTCAGCCATCTTGTCAGTTTTATTCCACTCCCTGTGATGTGAGCATGGTTCAGAGTGGTGTTGATGGGCCAATTGTGAGGGTGAGCAATATCTGTGACTACAACTCCCATCATGCTATTGGCTACACTGACTTCACCAGCATACACAGAATTCCTTCCTTTCAGTGAGCTTCCCTGTGAGGTGGTGTACTGGTGGTGGCAAAATGTCTGACAGTGTTTGTTGGTTAGATTTGTGCGGCTGCCTTGCTCTATTTGTTGTTGGGTTTGTACATGTCATGACACAGTTACATTTCACTTTGGGATGGCAGGTACTGTGTTTGTCTAACTAACATACACATCTTGGGATGGTTATCTTTTGGTTACTGTGGCTTTGCTAACGGTGCATGGTTTGACTATCCCCTTGACAGTGATATGTGTGTATTGTCACACGATATTGGGTATATTGGTTGTGTACTCACCAGGCTCTGGGATGTTTGCTAGTCCATGTACGCTCTCTGGTGGTAGGATGGCCCGCACCTTCTCCTCCCAGGGCCTGAGGTATACTGGTTTGGCAGGAGGGCCACTGCCGGTGCGATGGCTCAAGGCGTAATCCTTCTTGACTAGGTCCTTGACCCTCCTGCGCACATCATACCACCTGTTCTGGATGTCTTCCTTTGTGCGCAAACATGGTGATTGTGCGTTCACCCTGTCGACGATCCTCTCCCACATCTTGGTTTTCTGCGACATGGGGGTCTGTTGGACCAGTGTACCAAACAATTGTGGCTCTACCCTGAGGATTTCATCTACCAACACTTCCAATTCACTGTCTAGGAACTTTGGATTCTTCTTTGGGGGCATGGTGATGGGTGGTGGTGGGTATTGATGTGTGTGTGAGTGTGCAAGTGAGGGTAGGTGAGTGTCAGTTTTGCTGGGTGTATGTGAGGGTGCTATTGGGGAGTTGCTAATGGTGTGTGGCTTGTGTGATGGATGAGTTGTGGGTGTGTCTGTGGTTGCTGTCTGATGGTGTTCTGTGCTGGCCGGTCATTAGGATTTGCAAAGGATCATGGTAGGGATTTGTGGCCTTTATATGGGTGGAGTTGTGGGTGTGTCTTTGTTCCATTCCCCCCAGTATTTATTGACTTTGTCATTGCTTGTTTGGCCCTTTTTTTTGTATTTATTCCTTTGTAGTTTCTGGGCATGTAGGAGACGTTCTCCTGACCGAGTCGGACGCTGCAGTTGTCTCGTGCGAGCTTCTCCGAGTCTTTCAGGCTGTGTTTCTGCTGTATTTTATGTGCGGCGTACGCGTCGGTCGCAGAGTATTGGGTTGCTTCGGCTCCGTTTTGTATGCGTGTCGGTCGTACGGCTTGAGCCCTGTGCGACTCGGTTTAGTTTAGCACGCATTGCATCGTACTGCGCGGGTCGGAGTTCGCGGGTACGTTTCTGTCGGCTTCATTCCTGGTGCGTGTCGGTCGGTTCGAATCGCGTATTTTTCCAGCCGGGTAGCTGGTTTCCGTGCGGTTCGGTCGCTCGGCTTGTGTTCCGTACGAGTCGGTTGTGATCCACGTGCATTGCATCGTACTAGGCGGATCGGGCAGCGCCGGTATGTGTCGGTCGGACTAAATTCCCGTACCGAGTCGGTCGGTACGTTTTCCGGCCCGAATCGGAATCAGCCCCTTAGGGTGAACAAAGCAAACACAATAAGATGATGGACGGAATGCTGAAACATTTCAGTCACTCACCCCCAGTCACTATTAGATCTCAGTTGAGTCCATCATCGTTCTTTAGCTCAGTTCGCCACCCCAGTACTGCTAAAAGTAATAGCAGCAAAATTACAACTGAGCATAGGTTACGGGAGTTAGGCATTACGATGGAGAGACGTGACAACTTCAAATGGGATATTCACAAGGATTTTCAGGACACTTTTCCGTCTTCCCCAATACGCCTCTCAAGCTCAGATATGGCTCGAGTTTGGCCTATTCAATCTAATCATTGCAAGGATAGGAGGCTACATTAAAGTAGGGAAACAAATTCAATCAACTACTGAAAACCATCTTTGCCAATCCCTTTGGCTAGAAGTTCAAACAAGCATAAATGCACCTTCCAGGCAGTATTTAGACCTAGCACTGGACGATCTAGGCGTCCGAACACTATGGTAAAGACAAATGCCCCTAGAGGCATTTAAAAAAGCAATCAAGTGTAAGACGAAAAAATCTATGTAATAACAGATAAAGAAGCTCTTTCACTCAGATCTCAATCACGGATGATTATAAATGAATATTAAAACCTCAAGCCTCAGACCTATCTTGAGACTGGATGGTCAAGAAAGGAAAAAGATCTCTTTATTAGGTATCTCTTTGACCTCCTCCCAGGTCTTGCCCATGTTGTGCCCTAGTTCAGGGACACAAAAAAGGTCAGCTGTAGACTGTGCAAATTTGGGGAGGAGAACTTTATCTATATAACCTGCCTTTGCCCTGGCCTGCTGAATGAGGAGAAGGGTGTGCTTAAGGCTCCATTCAATCAGTGAAGAATCCGCTTGTGCAGGCAAGCTGTGTTTGCATGCTTTAAAGCAATGGACACATCCTTGAACTGTAAGCTCACAACATTTTTAAAGAAGGCGGAAAAAACTGGAAATCTGAGAGACTGTGTAGTTTTAGCTTCTTTTATGATTCCTTTTATTTGATCACGGCTATTTATCGCTCGTATAACGATTTGAGCTTTTACAATCAATGTTCCCGTATACTTCATGATACCTGGCTGGTTTCATAAAAGTTCAAGTAAGCAACGTTTTTTTTTTTTAACAATTACGACCTATCCAGTCAGTTTGATGAGGAAAACAAATATATAGCCCTTTCCACCTTAAGACTTTTGTTAATGGGAACGAAATAATGAAGTGATGATAAGTTTGGTTTGTGAAAATGGAACATGATAATTTTGCACAGTTACACTGTGAATTTTATCCGTGTATGGGCACTTTAGCACTTTAATTCCTACTTTAAGGTTTCTTTAATGAAACAAGTGAGAAATGATAAGATGCTAATGATATGCTTGTTTGGAAATGTTGTATTTTGTTGAATGATTTTTTCTGATTTTATTATCAGTGTAATAGTTTTAATTAACTATGCACTTTTTTAATAAACTGAAACTGAAACTACATTCATTAATGATTAAATAAATATTTTGGTGATAATATTGTAGTCGATGTTGGGTCAATCGATAATTTTGGCAAATTATATGTGTATTTAAAGGTTACAATATTTTTGTTTTCTGATATTTTAGTTTTTCGATATGGTAAAAATTGATATTTTTTACAATGATATTTGTGTTCTCAATATTTGTCGTTTTACTAGTGAAGAATAGGAAGTCAATATTTATGTCATCGATATTTAATTTCCAATATTTTTGTATTTAAATTTTGTATGCATCGATATTACGTCAGTGATCCCTATCAGTATTACAGAAGGGGCTGCACAAGTGTCTACAGCTCATTCTGAAACACTATACTGCCCCGTGGGCGCATTCACCTGTTGGGCCTCTGGGGCACTATCTTTAATATGACCCCTAGCAGAGGGTCACCTGTAATAATTAGAGAAGCCAACCAGGCGGTCGCACTTTGTTCAAAACAGTCTTTCCTGGTGAGTCGGTATGGTACTGTGGGCTGCTTGATATTACTTTTCTTTTGCAGAAACAAATCACAAATGTGGGGGGATATTTCTGCAAAAGAAAAAAAGCAATAGCCCTAATGCACAGGGAGTTTTCTTCCTGCAAGTGAGACTACTGTTTTTTTTTCTGCCCTCAGTCAGTTTTTGATTTCCTAATTGCAAATTTTTGCGATTCACAATTAGGAAATCACAAACAACTATGTACAATAGTGTCTCAGACACTGTTTATGATTCCCAATGGGTCGCAAATGGACCTGCCTTGGTTCACTGACAAAATATCGAAGCTTAAAATATCATCCTACAAATATATTGTAACAGAAATATCGATGTAAAAAATATCGTCATCCTATACTTATAATGTAAATGACAAAAATATAGGATTAATAATATTGTCACTAATATCGTTGTACAAAACATCATTTAAAAAAAATATATATATAAATGTTTACCATTACATATATTAAAAAGTAACAGTAATATAATACAAAGTAAATATACTTAATTTTAAAATATATATCTATTATACTTATTCACAAAAATAACACCCACATATATATATTGGTGAGTTGAGTTCGAAATAATGAATTCATGGAGAGCAGTTTTTGCAATTATAATTTGATCGCCATAATTGTGGGACTATAATTTGCAAGAAATGTTTGTTTCTGCAGAATAGAGGAATCTTAAATAGGCGATTGAGTATAACTGCTCTGAATAATGAATGTTCATTTAAGTAAAAAGACATGTGTTAAGATGGTAGCCGTTTTGGAAGGAATAACGGGTTACCTGTTAGCTATTGAAAGAGAAGTCCTCTTTAATGTTCTTTGTTTGTATTGACTATTTTAATGTTGAAAAAATGGCGCTCAGGCATCGTGAACAAGGCAGCAAGAGACTGCTGAAACGCGTTGATGTTAAGCGTCACAAAATAAAACTACCGAGTGGCCAATTCCTTTGGGAGTGCTGGATGATTATTTTATTGAAGATGAATGATCCTATTTGAAATATATATATATATATATATATATATATATATATATATATATATATATATATATATATATATATGTATATATATATATATATATAGTTACATACATATAATAAATAAATTATGAAACAAATATTTTCAATTTATAATAGAATTTAATAATTTATTTTAAATGTAATAACATACCAAATATATATATATATATATATATATCCATATACCCAGTAACACAAACAATTTAAAAAATATACCAATTTAATTACAAAGAAAAAACTAAACAATATAAAGAAATTGCCATTTACAAAAGCCATTTGCATTTTAAAAACTTTTATAATTACTATAATTTTAAATACACAAAAACATGATAATATAAATGTAAACAATTTAAACTAAACTATAAAAATATACAAATATTACATATACTATTCTCCAATTTCTGTAACAGTAGGGAAACCGTTGGACTCACTGGATTGCAGAGGGGTAAACTTTACTCTTTCGCACATCAGTCAATGCAACAGTAGGGAAAGGGTTGGATTGCGGAGGGGGGAAATGCATTGTTTCCACTTCAGTCAGTGCAACAGTAGGAAAAATGTTCGATTACGTAGAGTAAAATTTACTGTTCCCACTCCAGTCAGTGCAGCAGTAGGGAAAGTGGTGGATTGCAGAAGGCTAAAAATTTACTATTCCCACTCCAGTCCATGCAACAGTAGAGAGGATTTTCTCAGTTTAGGAGTAGTAAAGTTAACTTTACTACTCCTAAACTGAGAAAATCCTAACTTTAAGACTTCCGGTATTCACAGAAGGCATTTAGGAGTCCTAAAGTTAGGACTACTAACTTCTGTGAATACCGAAATGAGTAAGTTCATTCTGTGAATACCAAAATGAGTAAGTGTATTCTGTGAATACCTAAAAAGTACTAACTTTACGTTTACGTTTTTGACGTAAGTTAGTTCTGTGAATCAGGCCCAGTGTCCGCTCAGGTTACCCGCTGCCAGTGCTGAGACTGTCAAGAAACGAGGATGGGTCCAACATTTGTGTCTTAAGAGAGCCTGCCTGTCATAATCAAATTAAAAACAGGTCATCCTACAAAAAGTGTTTTTCAAATAAAAAGTTACATTCATAAAAGCAGCAACCAAGATATTACAATAGTTAATATATGTTACAAAGATAAAATGCCTAACACTCATATGTCAGGATATTCGCCCTATAGACCCTTGTATTTTAAAACTGCATAATGGGTTCAGCCTAGCTGCTGTGGACAGTAAAGTGCTTGTGCATTGTCTCAGCAAGTGATGTTGATTCTGTGAGGGAAAGTGCTTAATGCCCATAGCCCATAGTTAGGTGCTGAGGCCGGACCCGCTGCATTCTGCAGTACTTCTCTCTTGGGCCTTCAAAATATCAAACTAGGGGCCTAATTACAATGGCGGTCGGACGAGTGTCCGACCGCCATAGTTTTCGGAGCAGGAACCGTCCGACAATGAGTCGGCAGTTCCGTGCTCCCTATTAAAATACGACCGCCATGCAGGCGGTCGTAAAATGCATTTTTCTATTGTGGCTATGTGCTGCAGCCCAAGCAAAAAGGGCTGCAGCACAAGTTGCACTAGAATAATGTATTTTGTGCACATCCATGCATGCGGTGCATGTAAAGTCAGAGGGAAATGGGCATCATAGTCCGCCCCCATTGTAGGGATTACAGTCCGACCGCTGGCCCGACGGGCTCCTTGAGCCTGTTGGAGTCGGCGATCTTTCCCCCTGCCCAAATCACTCCATCTACCAGAATTGTAATTCGCCAGTCTGACCGATACTGTGGATGTCGCGCAGACCACCACCGACGACCTGTCGGTGGCGGTCCGCCCAATATCGTGATTGGGCTCTATATTCTCAAAATAACATGAACAAATAAATACAATATTATTTAAAATTAAAAGCAGAAAACACATACAATAATAAATATCATAAATCAAAAAGATTAACTATTTTTAAATTTGTCATTACTTAAGTAACTTTCTACTCTATACTACACAACACACATCTACATTTCTTTCTTTAAAATATATTTTCACATTTTACACAATTAATTTTCATTTATATTAATATTAACTAACAAATAGTAAAATAATTATATTTAATTACCTTCTCAACATTTATCCGTACATAACAAAAAACCCACACCTAATTTACAAGTTTTAAAAATAGTAATTACATAATTTACATAGTTAATTATCAAGTAAACAATTACCAATAATAATGAACTAATAATTAATGTATTGTATTTAATTACCCGCCCACACTTTACCCCACAAACACTAGTCACACCTAATATATAAATTAAACAATACCATAATTGATTATCCCCCCCGGGGCACAGATTGATTAAATGCGGGTGTACGTTGCAGACCCCCAGCCCCGGGGACCACCACCTCCCGGTGGCTTTGCAGATGTTGGAGGGGGGCCACGGGCCCCCTCGTGGAGCCCTTTATGGCCCTGGGGACCGCCACTCCCCAGGGCCGGCTCCAGCAATGTCCCAGGGTGCCCACCCCCGTGACATTGCAGTTTGCAATGGTATGGCAGGAGCACTACTACCGCCATCCCATAGCAAACAAGTGCTCCACTTTGAACAAGTGAGAGCACTTTGCTTTTTGCCTTCAGGGAGCTGTATGTCAGCAGCTCCCTGGAGGCAAAAAGCAATGCCGGGCCTCACAGGAGGTGGGTGCTGGCCAGGATCGTGGGGGCCTTCAGGCTCCCCTGCAGTCCCTTTAATGATGGGCATGCCCCCGGGGATGGGGTCCCCAGGGCAGAAAATGGCTGGGAGGGGGGCTGCTTGGCCCCACTCCGTTCTTTTTTTTTTTTAAGATGAATGGTCGGGCCTCGGGGGATGGGGTCCCCGGGGCTGTAATTGGCCTTGGGAGGGGGGTGGCATGGCCCCCCTCCTTAAAATTAATTTTAAAATAATGTAATTCTGTGGCCCCAGGGCCGAAATGGGCATATGGAATGGGGAGGTATTATTTTTTTTTCTCTCGTGATAGGAGTCGTGACCCTATCGCGGTGCTGAGTGCGGCCCCCCGTGTAATGTCGTGGTGGATTTGCGGATCCATCTTACATAAATAATTAAATACTAACTAATTCAGAAGGTAGTTTTACAGTTGTGGACTTTTTTATACATGTACTGAGATTGAACTTCATAATCACATTAAAATTGTGAGAGTTTGATATAATATTTAAAATGGAAATTAAAAGTTAAAGTTGAAAGGTTATATGTGTTGTAGTCCAGTGAATTTGTGCTTTTGTTTTGCGAATTCGCGATGGGTTCGCAAATCCGATTAAAAAAAAAAAAATATTATGTATGTTAAAAAATATATAACTTTCACTGTTGGGTTATAGGGTGGCTCTAAGAAAAGCTGTTGTGTTTATTATGACTTTGTTGCAGCTACATGTAAGTGCGGATGCACAGCTTAAGCTTGTTGAGAAAGACTATGTTCCCTTCATCTGTGAAGTGAACTCCATCACTTCTGTAGATGTTATGCATGTGAAAACGTAGATTGTTGTTATAGATTGAGTCCATGTTATGGTCTCTGAGGAAAGCAGAAACAGCTTTATTGACCTTCTTTCTAGCCTTTTCAATCTGTGGACAGAATTGATTTGACCACTTCCATTTCAGTCTTTGGCATATGTTAGAGTATACAAAGACAGTGTGAGGGAAAAGCGACATCAGTTGTGCAAAGGTATCCTTCATTGTGATTTCCAATTCTACCCCAGTCAATGTGTCTAGGTCATTGCCACCACCGTGTACAATCATGAGGTCAGGAGATTGGAGATGGAAGAAGGTTTTAACCAAAGGCAGCAATTGGTGCCACTTTAATCCTCTCTGGGCAAACCATTTAATATCCACATTTTGCAAACCTAGGTCTTTGTCAATACCTCTGTCTTCAGCATACCTTTTGCTCCAGAAAACATAGCTGTGTCCTACAATCCATACTGTTAGCATTTTGAAGGGATGAGTGGAAGGGATCCACAAACTTCTGTAGCTGAGTAAGTCAGTTGGTAGAATGAGAGGTATCTAAAATGGTGGAGAAGATGCTGCTTTTGAAAAAGCAGATAACTGATTGGCTGTTCATAAACATTGTGTAGTCAAAAATAGGATGCATGTTACTTTGTAGAAAAAGCATCTTTCTGATTGGGTATAGAAAAACACTTTGAAAGGTACAGTAGACAGGATAAGCTAATATTTGTAAGACTCAACCACACCTGCTGTTTGCATTTGTAAGCTAGTGTGCTGAACTTGAAAATATGGTGAACTTGTGACCTGACAGTACAGTTGAATTTTGCAGAAACTGTTACTATGGAAACTAGGGTTAAGCAGAATGGGGGAAGGGTTGGAAGTTAACTGTAGTTTTAAAATATGAAATGGTAAGTTATATATGAGTGATATGGTTTTAAAGTAAGTTTTCCCAAATCAGTGCTATGTTTCGAAGTGGTATGTTCTTAAAAAGTAATACTAGTATTGTTGAGAATAGGTTTTTGAACTCCCGTCAGGGTTCACGAATCCTACGCAAACCCACACTACACCACCACGGTGGAGTCGTTACTCCTGTAAGTTACAGAAGCAGATTGGGCACTTTTAGAAGGGAGTAATAAAGGGTTAATATGTGTATCCAATAGAAGTGGGTTTTAGAATTTGAAAAAATGAAGGGAGCATTTTAATTTGTTATTTACATTCATTTGTGTGGAAAAAGAGAGGGAAAGTTTGCCATTACTGGTTTTACCTTGTTGAGAGTGGTACACCAAATTTATTGTGATGGAAAGAAAAACATTCTGGAGTTTCTGACATTTTCATATTCTACAATAGTATTTCAGAGGTGAGTTACAAATGTGCAAGGTGTGTTATATATGGCGGAGCAGTGCTTCAGTGTTTGTAATGCTATTTTTAAGTTTGTAATGCATTACTTATAAAGCATGCAAAACATTAGAGAAATGTGATAGTTGAAATATGTTATCAAATGTACGAATGTGGATTGTAGTTTGTTTTATTGTACTGAAATGAAGATTGAAATAGGTTGTGCATAGTAATATGTGTTCTTCCTGAGTGTCCACTGAAAGTAGAAGAGAACACTGATGTTTAAAACATGTTGGTAGATGTATTACAGTGTATCCCAGTCTACATAACTGTGTACCCAGGTGTCCTGTATTATGATCAGAAAGGAATACATACACTTTGTTTTACACAAATTTAGAGAGCATGTGCTCTGAAAGACAGGTATTCAACTATTTGTATGTTTCTTTTTATGTCTCATGTCACTAGCAAAAAGGCATACACACATGCATGCTTGCCTTCAGAAACATGGTGAGAGCTACAACAGTGACATGGGAAGGGTTGCTGTATTAAATTTGGCTAAGCGCAACATTCTGAGCAGTTGGTGAAAATTGAAGCTGCAAGAGAAAAGTGAGGTTTACAACATGTTGGCAAAAGGATTAGTGATTAGGCTACCACTTATAAGTCTGTGGAAAGGTACACTTGAAGTAGGCCATATAAGTTTAGGTGTCTGCTTCAAATGAGAAATGCAGTCTGTCAAGTTTAAAGGTCTGCGTTCTCTTATGAGTGAGGCATGTCTCTACTTGTATATCTATTGTCTCATGAGTTATGCATCTGAAGATGGTAGCTTGAAAACCTGTCGGTTTTCCTACTGGTGGACAAATCTCTCAGTTCTGCTCTGTCATTTGGTCGCACAGCCTGTGATGACTTATGTATGTAGGTGTTATGGAGCCTCTCATATAGCCTGTTCAATACCCAGGTGCCCTGTGTTATGAGCAGAAAGGAATACATACACTTTCTTCAACACAAATTTAGAGAGCATGCGCTGTGAAACACAGGTTTTCAACTATTTGTATGTTATCTTGTATGTATCATGCCACTAGCAAAAGGCACAGACTGATGCATGCATGCCTTGAGAAACATGGTGAGACTTATAACAGTGACATGGGAAGGGTTTCTATTTTAAATTTGGCTAGGTCTAAGATTCTGAGTAGTTGGTGAAAACTGAAGCTGCAAGAGAAAAGTGAGGTTTAAGACATGTTGGCAAAAGGATTAGTGATTAGGCTACTTTCTATGAGTCTGTGGAAAGGTACACTTAAAGTAGGCCGTATAAGTTTAGGTGTCCAAATGCAAATGGAGATGTTAAAACAAAGTCATTTCATGGGAAAACAATTCTTATAACAAGAAGGCTGAAAGAACATAGGGACATAAGAAAAAGAATGTTTAGAAGTAGAGTAGTACAAAATGTATTGAAAGATTGTAAAAAATATAAAAAAAGATCAGTAGCTTATAAGAAAAAGCAAAAGATTGAAAGTATAGTAGATAAAGCTTTTGAGATAAAATAAATATTATTGATATTAATATTGAAGAGAATGAGAACATTGAACAAAACAATGGTGTTTATGAAGGAGAAAAGTAAAAGAAAAAGACTGGTTAATAGAAGTAACTTCTGTAAAAGTTTCAGTGGAGAATGGAAGCACACTTCCAGTACTGAGCCTTTCTTTAATGAAGAAAGCTATTTTCAGCAGAACACATTAGTACATGCAGTTTATACTAGTGATCGATGGTATGAGATGAAAGATGGTTCTCCGATTCCAAAGGAAAAAATGGTTCCTAGGAATGTAGAAAAAGTAATAGCGGAAGAAGTTCAAGGGAGGCGTACACAAGCTCCTGTATTTAAGTGGGATTGTAGCAGTATTTGCAGTATTTGACAGGAGTCTATTGACATATTACGATTTTTTTACGAGAATATGGCAAAAAAGTGTTAAACAGAAGGTTAAGATGTTACAAGGACTAGATCCATGTAAAATAACAAAATATACTAAGTTACAAGGTCATTCTCTGTCTTGTCTTTCAAGAAAAGTCTATCAAAGTACTTTTCATCATTTAAGAATGTTAGCTGTACACCACTCTGAAATGCGGAAGTTAGTAAGGAGACTCCACTATGTAAAAACTCCTGCATTATGTTTAAGTGAGATGAACACAGCTCTTTTGCACGGTTCTGTATCAGATATAGAGAAAGTTTGTGATGATATACAGTTTTGTTTTTTTGGATCAGAAGATGAGTGTAGAGAAAATGAGAGTTTGATAAGTGTAAGTGTTGAAGAACAGGAGAAAGAGATTAGTATTGATGATTTTGCAGAAGAAATGACAAAGTTTAACATAGTTTCATCTGAAAAACCAAACTATGGGGCTCATTATGATAGCGGTGAATCCGCCACCGGCAGCCTGCCGTTGGAGGATTCACCGCCAAGAGCGGCTATTCTCCTCCTGCCAAATTAGGATGACGGTCGGTTTGCTGGCGGACGGGAAGTCCGTCTGCCACAGGTCTGACACAGGCAATCGTTACGATTGCCTGTCGGACCTGGAAAGCATACCTACAATGGTGGTGGTGCCTAGCAGGCACCATCCACCATATTAGGCTGCTTTATCTCTGGCAGCCTTGAATGGCAGTTCACCCGCCATTCAAAGGCTGGCGGAGATTGACATCGGGGGCCCATTGCGGGCCCCCCATCAGCAGGGGCACTTTCCTTCTGCACTTGGGGGGCACCTATGGTGCCCCCCTACATTTCCCTGCACCATGGGGCAGGCACCGCATGGTGCCTGCCACGTAGTGCAGGGAAATGCAAAACCTGCATTTTCACCATTGCGGCGGGTGCTGAAGCCTGCAGCACCCACCGCAATGGTAAACATGCCCTATGCAATCGCCTCCGTGGTGGTCGCATTGTAATTACATATAGGCGGCCGGTCCCAAGTCCCGTGACGATGCCGCCATCGTAATGAGCCCCTATGTTGGTATTTGTTGTCGACGTACTCACTATAGAAGTCAAACTAGGAATGTTGATTTATATTTAAAAAGTGAAAAAGAAAATAATGGTAAATGGCAGCAATTTGGTGTTTATTTGTTGGTAGAAGGTCAGTTTGAATTGGGTACTGATCAAGTTACTTGGAAATACTGTTACAACAAATTAGAAGAAAACAAAATGCCAGCTAGAACAGTACATAACAACTTAGAGTTGGTACCTATTCCTCAGGAACTGGCAGATTTAAATACATACGAGTCTATTCTTATCCAATCTGTACACCCATTTCAGGCCATAGTTTGTATGGAGCCTAAAACAGGTAAGCTGTCACCAACAGATTTACAAAAAGGTCTCAAAGGAAGAGTTGTCTACTTACCTTTAAATTCTAAGAAAAACATTGATACTGTTGGTGTAGACAGGGAAGAAAATGAGCCAGTAGTTATTCTAGTAAATTGTGTACCAACAAAGAGTCAAAAAATCTGGCAAGAGTTTGTAGATGTTAGTAAACTTTAAAAGGCTACAATATACCTGAGACAGAATAACATTTATTATAAGAATGTGAATGTTGATGAAGACATAATATGCTTACAAAATGAAACAGTAATTTCAACTGGACAAATTGAAAAAGTGGACAAGTGCAGGACTGAAGAGATTTATGAACATTATACAATACATCCTCTGCATTCAGAAGAAATAATTGGAAACAGTATTGAATTATTTTAAATGAAAGAAGCAAAGGGAAGTCCCAAGAGTGTATGGGAAAAAAGTTTAGAAGTTTGTTGTTTTCCCCAGCTATTCCCCACTGGAGAAGGTGGATGATTTGATGAGCGAGATGTACAGATTCCAGCTTCAGAATACCGATCAGCAAGAATATATTATTATGATGCAAGATTTCGGCAGTGCATTCCATATATATTTCATCTTCTGTTTGAAAGTGATTTCTATGCACTTTCGTATGCAATGAACCACATATTAAAAACAGGACTTCATCTTCAACATTTTTCTGCAAAAGAGTTCATAGACAAAGTTGAACAAAGAGATGAAAATTTGAATCTCAGTTAATTAATCTGATGGCGTGCCAACGTGGCACCAATGAGTATTGGTATCGTCATCATGGAGAACTTAAATGCATGTTAAGAAACGTAGGTACTCCTACATGGTTTGCGTGGGAAGATTGGTAGCCAACAACAAGTACAATTTCCCTATATATAATTTTCAATGGGTAATATATCCACAAATTAACATATCCCAAAGACCAATGATATTATCTAAAAAGTAAAGTTTATTAAATTGTCTAATGTAATGTACGACATAAATATAAATAACTCATAAAGCTGAAATTATCAAAAAGATCATAAAGGTGTACATCAATAATTATGGAGCCCCATAATCACAATACGTAGACCAATAAATAGTGTGCAATTACAAACTACAAAACAGATCACAGACATGCAATAAATCAGGTACATACAAAAAAATACGGAACAAGAAACAATGAATTCATACACAAAAATGCACAATACAAATATTCACAAAAAACACAAGAAATGCGCCTAACTTAGGTACCCCTACGTGGTTTCTAACACTTAGCTGTGCTGAATATGCGTGGGAAGATTTACTTGAATTTCTACGAGAAGCAAATTCAAATGTTAAAAACATTGAATTGAAGACAGCTGGAGAACTGTGTTCCTTGGATCCTGTAAATATGTGCAGATATTTTATTCATAGGTTTCAAGCTATGATGTCATTTAGCTGCAATAAAAATATTCCAACTCTTTGAGAGGTAACAGATTTCTTTTGGAGAAAGGAGTACCAAGCCAGAGGTGCTCCTCATATACACATGCTATTATGGATAAAGAATGCACCAAAATTTGGAACAGATAGTGATGAAACTGTTTTGTCTTTCATTGAACAGTATGTTTGATGTGCCATTCCAAGAGATGGTGGAGAAAAGAGCCTGAGACAAGTTTTACGCTTTCAAAGTCATCGATGTGGGAAATACTGCAGACAAAAATACAAATGTAAACGGAAATTTTATACAAAATGTCGTTTTGGATTCCCACATCCTATAATTTCTAAAGGAAGAGTAAATAATGTTTTGTCAGTAGTAAGACATACAATAACTCAGAAATCTCTCAAGAATACATACAACTTAAAAAGAACAGAAGCTTCAAAGTACATCAATGACTACAATCCAGTTATTTTGAAAATGTGGAATGCAAACATGGATATTCAGTATGGTGCAGATAATTCAATTGCTGTTGCTTGCCATGTTACATCACATATAACCAAATCTGAGAAGACAGAGATGAAAGAAATGTGGGAAGAAATTTCAGCAAAGAAGAGTCTTAGCAAGAAATTGAACAGCTTCAGCTTGAAAAATGCTTTCCCATCAAGAGATTGGATCCTATGAATGTTCAAATCGGTTGAGCTCCGCTAGTTTATATTCAAAGTCAGGAGAAATCATTTGGGTAGGTCTAGGTCTTGCCTCCACATGGAATAGAGTATTGAAATCTTTACAAGAAATTGAATACTGAGCACAGAATGAACCAGAAAGTACAAATATTGTTAAAACTAACATGTTGGATACATACTATCCCAAAAGGAGTCCACATCTCGAAAATCTAGGTCTGTATGAAATACTTCAACATTACAGGTTTAAAAGGAATGTTACAGAAAATATAAAAGAAGAGAAATATGCAGTAATTGGATGTGATGGATGTTTAGTAAAACATGCCAAAGGAAATCTTACCACAGAAAACTCAGTTGCGAAAGTCCAGATAAGAGAGACTTTTTCTATTTAGCACTTCTGCAACTTTTCAAGCCTTGGTGTAGTGAAACAGAATTACTTGGAGACTTTGACTGCTATTAAGATTCTTTTAATGCAACTAAAGACAGCATTCAGTACACAATATTCCCAACTTATCTACAAATGTTAAATGATGATATTGAACAAGAAAGTACTATTGCAGCTGAAATAGCTAGAGAAAGTTCCCAAAGTAGTCAAAGTTCTGGTCCACTGAGTCAAGATCCACTGGGACAACCAATGATTGAAAATGAAGCAGCAATAGCCATGAATGAGGTAGAAACTGCAATGCAACAAGCACAACAGGATTTTATTCAGTTGGAAAAGTTAGAAGAACAACTAAATATTGAGCAAAAAGTAATATATCTACAAGTGAAAGAGCAGGTACAACATGGTTTGCTGCATGAAAAAAAGAATGCCAATGTTTATCATTTAAACCTATTCTATTGTACATCAGTGGTCAAGCTGGAACAGAAAAAAGTTTCTTAATTAAAGTTTTGACCGTTATCTACACAAAACTACAGAATCACATTTATCTTGTGGTGTAACAGCTCCAAGTGGATTAGCAGCACACATCATTAAAGAGATTATTTTACATCGATTACTTATGCTCCCTGTTGAACATGATAATAAATTGGAATATCAGAAGCTATCTGGGAAAGCTTGTTATGAAGTCTCAAGAGTACTGAACAAAATGAAAATTTTAATCATTTATGAGGTACGCATGGTCTCAAACTTAATGCTTGTCTTTGTACATTTAAGAATGCAACAGATTTTAAAAAGAGATTATAAGGTTCCGTTTGGAGGAAAACATTTAATTGTATTCGGAGACCTACTACAACTTACTCCTGTAAAAGGACAACCTGTTTTTAAAACACTTGTCCATGAAGACACAAGGACATTTTTGGGAAGTATGGGAAATGTGAACATTTGGTTACATTTTGAATATAAAGAATTTGTTAAGAATATGCGACAAGCAAGTGATGAAGATTATGGAAATACTCATCAAGACATTAGAATTGGTGTCTTGACGGAACATGGTAAACAAGCTTTAGAAATTCGGCTACTAAGGAACTTGTTTACAACTGGAAACACAGCAGCTGAAGTAATGTACAATATGCTTGCAGAAAACAAGTCTATAGTTTGCCTAATGCCTACACTGCAAGAGTGTTCTACATTTAATCAACAACTTTTCAAACTGGAAAAACAACAAATTGTGGAAATTGAAGCTATTGATAAAATCGAACACCAGGGAATGACAATTCTTCTTACTGAGAAACTACAGGCTAAATTGCATTCTTTGGAAAAGTCTGTATCTAAAACTGCAGGCTTAGTAAAGACTTTACATGTATGTATAAACTGTCGGGTAATTTTGCTGCATTATTTGAATGTAGAAGAAGGTTTAGTAAATGGAGCAATGGGAAAAGTTGTTGATTTTGTAAATTTTCAGAATAGAGATGGAATAGAATTTTTGATTATAAAATTTGGTCAGATTAAGGAGGTAAGACAGATTGGGCGTTGTGTTGTACGTTTTTTGCTTGTAAAAGATTTGTATGTTCGCAGACAACAGTTTCCTCTGTCTTTAGCATATGCAGTAACTATTCATAAATCTCAAGTTCTAAGAATAGACAGAGCTTTTGTAAATATTGGAAGTACGGTGTTCAAAGAGGGAATGGCATACGTTGCATTGTCTTAAGTAAGAACATTGGCTGGTTTGTATTTGGTAGATTCTGATGAGAAAAAGGTTAGTGCTGATGCAAATTGTGTAAGAGAGTACAATCGTTTAAGAAGACTTTATACTTCTGATTTAGGTGAATAGCCCATATATGAGAAACGTATAGTGTGTCCAAAACTGAAATATGCCAAAGATGCAACTGAGGTTCAAAAAAGAAAGCAATTGAAGAGAAAGTTGAAAGTGTAAAGAAAAAAAAATAGAAAGTGTTGATGATATTGTAGGATACCAGTTAGAAAACAGTTCAGGTATCAACTATTATGCTAATGTGATTCTAAATATTGTGTTTCATCTACCACATCTTCATCATGAAATCATGGAAAATCATGAAAAAAGATTCTGTTCTGCACTACATCATATATTTCAACAGTTGGTAAGTGACAGAAGTAAAATGCATAGGGCATCCGGTATTCAGCATCTTTTAGATGTATGTAGTGGTGCAGTGACATTTACTCTCAACATACACCAATATGCACAAGATTTTCTAATGGTTTTGCTTGGAGTATTAGAAGCTGAAGGGATACAGATTGATAACTTATTTGGACTAACTTACAGATGGGACCATAAGTGTTAAGAGTATTCATTTACTTCTACCACACAAATACAAACAGAACGGTTCCTATACTTAACAATACCAGAGTGCAAATCAGTACCTTTTAACAAGTTGATAAAAACAGCAAATCAGCATATGACATGTTCACATTGTAGATCAGAGATGTTGTCTACATTACATATAGAAAGATTTGGAAAATATCTCATTTTGTGTTACAACGTTGTAGAGCAAATGGAAGAAAATTGGAAACAAAAATTAACAATTTTAAAGCAAGTCAAATATCTATTTCAGGAAGAACTTATACAACAGTAGGTATTATTTTTCATGAAGGAGTTACTGCAACATCTGGACACTATACTGTTTATTTAAAGTGTAACAATGGATAGACACATTGCAATGATGCCCACCTGAAATTCAAAGCTAGATTGCCTTCTCAATTACAAAATTCTTATATGTTATTTCTCCAGCCAAAGTTTTGAGTACACCATTCGGCCTATTGGGAAGATGTGAACAGAAAGTAGACAGCACTGCAAACTATTAGTATTTACAATTGGTGTTTTTATTATTATTTGCGTTAATTGATATTACATTTGGAAAATTGTATTGAAAAGCAAATAGTTTATATATTTGTTGTCTATATTGTACCAGATGTAAATGAAAGTGTACATTTTGGCACATGTATTTGAGATAAATAATAGAGTTAATGTAGATGACGGAAGTAATTAACAAAGTGTAGTTATGAAAACGGATGGCTACACATATTGATAATGATGTTCTATTCTGATTGTTTTTTTTTTCTACAATCAATTTGATTGTTTTTTTCCCCGCTGTTCAATGATGATGCTACATTGAAATCACTGTGTGTGGTGATGTAAAGTGGAATCTGAGAACAGCAAAAAAGGGAAACTGAGAATGTTATGTAATTCTAAATTTATGTTGTGTTCTGGAAAATATAATATTGTCATTTTTTGAATATATTATTAAATACGTTTTTATTTTTCTTCTTTATAGTAGCTACTGTTGAAGTTTGAAAACAGTTTTAATGCTATTAAGCACATTGCTACTCCGAAATAGTTTTACTAATTGATATATGTAAATTACTTGAAAGGTAAGAATACATAATATACTATCCATGATAACCTGGAAAAATGTTTAAAATGTAATTATATATTATTTGTTTCCAATATAAATAATGTTCATCGTTTAGACTACTTAAAAAGCATGATCATATTTCTGTGGAGCAGTATCACACTTACTTTTCACAAAAGAACATAGACTAATAAAAGCGCTTTGATTGCAAGTTATTTATTTCTCATTATACCACACAAGTGTGTATTGAACTCTCTATCCAAGGACTTCTGACACGCATATATAAATTACAGATGTCCACTTCTGTGAGTCAATACTCTAGTAGAACTGCTAAGATCTGTGCACCAGTATAATAAACTAGAATACGTCTGATTCAAACCACTTCTTTTCAAAATTTGCGTACAAGAAGATGTATGTATTACTTTCTTCTCCTTTTACACGACAGGTGGGTATTGAAAGTGCTTTTTATTATATTTTAAAATGTGACTGTTTTGAAGTATGCTGTATCTCCTCATTTTAAGAAGTATTTTAAGACATATTATAGCGCTACTAGGCCTAAGTTTTAAAGGGTATCATCTACTGTATACGGCACAAACCATACACTCATTCAATGATTCAAACACTATGCTTCCACTCATTCATTCACACAGGCAATATGTATACACTCATCCAATCACACAGGTACTACTCATATACTCACTCAATCACCTAGACACTACTCTTGCACTGTTCAATCATCCATGGATTATCCATACACCTATCTATTCACCCAGGCACTACCGATGCAGTCCTGTATTCACCCAGCACTACCTATGCACTCATGGAATTACCCAGGGACTAACCATACACTCATGCAACCAAACAGGCACTATGCATGCACTTATCCAATCACCCAGGCACTACCCATACACTCATCCATTCACCCAGGTACTATCCATGCACTCATGAAATCACCCAAGCACTGCTGTTGCAGTTACCCATTCATCCAGGCACTACCCATGCACTCATCGATTCAGTCAGGTACTGCCCATGCAGTCATGCAGTCATCGAGGCACTACCCATGTATTCATTCAATCACCCAGACACTACCCATGCACTCATCCAATGAGCAAGACACTACCCTTGCACTAATCCATTCACTCAGATACTATCCATGCACTCATGGAATCACTGAGACACTGCTCTTTCACTCACTCATTCATCCAGGCACTAACCATGCACTCATCCATTCAGTCAGGCACTGCCCTTGCAGTCACCTAATGAGCCAGGCTCTACCCTTACACTAATCCATTTACTCAGGCAGTACCCATACACTCATCCAGTCACTCAGGCACTATTCATTCACTCAACCATTCACTGAAAGACAACCCATGCATTCCTCTATTCACTCAGACACTATCCTTGCACTCAACTATTCATTCAAGCACTACCCATGTACTCATCCAATCACTCAGGCACTATCCTTCAACTGAACCATTCAGTCACGTAGTACCCATGCACTCATGCATTCACTCAGGCAGTACTCATGCACTCATCCAATCACCCAGGCACTACCCATGCACTCATCCAATCACTCAGGCACTATCCATACACTCATTCATTTAACCAGCTACTATCCATGCGCTCATGGAGTCACCGAGACGCTGCTCTTGCACTTACCCATTCATTTAGGCACTACCCATGCACTCATCCATTTACTCACGCACTGTCAATGGCTCATGCAGTCATCGAGGCACTACCCATGCACTCATCCAATCACCCAGGCACGACCCATACACTCATCCATTCACCCAGGCACTACCCATGCACTCATGGATTCACCCAGGTACTGCTCTTGCACTCACCCATTCATCCAGGCACTACCTATACACTCATCCATTCACCGAGGCACTACCCATGCACTCATCCAGTCACCCAGGCACCATCTATGCTCTCCCCCATCACCCAGTAACTATCCATACACTCATCCAATGATCCAGGCACTACCCTTGCACTCATTCATACAACACATACAAGTTTGTCTATCTTTAACAAAATAGGCGGTTCTAAAAAGAACCATTTTTTTCCTTTTTAATTTTTTTTGTTTTTCTAGCTTTTTTATTTATTTTTTGGGTGTTTTTAAAAAACAAACGGAATCCAAAAAACAAGGCAACGAACTGCAGTAAAGCAGTAAAAACATTTTGCAATTAGAACGATATTGCAAAAACAACAAAAGAACTAGCATTTGTGATTTTTGGCAGCAACAATAACTGCTCTCCAGCACAAAGAAGCTTCTTACACTTTAAGCAGTGTTGCTCTAAACCAGCAAACTCAGGTACGAGCAATGTTGTGTCGGCAGTTAATGTAGAACTTGCAGATGTGCTGGGTCCTGGAACTTCAGCATCCTATGATTGTTGTTGCAGTTCTCGCAGGTGCTGCTCTCTGGCGAGACGGTTAGGATGTATTGTCTGCAGATGCTTCATCATTGATGAGGTTCCATAGGAGTACTTTTTCTCGGAGCCCCGAGATAAAACTTTTTCACACAATGTGCAAGTCACTTTGCATGCATTTACTTTTTTCTCCCCAGGTGGAAATTGAGAAAAAGGTCCAGACAATACTTTCTTTTCTTTTTTTCACAGGCGCCTCCTGCTCGTCCACATCTTGAACTTTATCTGTGGGTGGAATTACAGATGCCATTTGTGGTGTTGAGTTGAAACACCCAAAAAATAAATCCAAGACTGAGAGAGAACACAAGAGGTGTTTATTCTCAAGAAGCTCCTGAAAGAAAGAACAAATTGGGTGGGGCCCTCCAAATAGTAGGATAGAAATATTCTGAACCAATGAAATCGTTTCTTTTGAAGTCATATGGGATTCATGTACCAGACGCGTAATTACTGCGCACCGGACGGGATTCCGGAAAATATGTGTAAACAATATTGTATATCTATTCCAGTTACAAATATAGTAGATTTACAACTATGAAAGTACATCTATTGGTATAATGTATGATATAAAATTATATATATATATTTTTTTTTTTAGAACTACATAATTTGCACTGAAGTCGCGAACCTATCTCGCACCCAGAAATGTGTGCGGGAGGGTACACAGGAGCATCGCGGCTTCCATAACTTCATCAGAAGAAGTCAAATAATCAAATTATTAATATTAATGTCACTTTCATAACTCTTTCTATAAAATACATATGATTGATTTCAAAATTATATAGTGTATATCATGTATTTAAATTTTCCGATTGAAAAATTTTGGGAACCGCGCACCCATCGTGCACCCTATGTGCACTCTACGCAAACATTAAAATATGGCGGCACAATGCTTGGATTCGCGCACCCATCGCGACCGATACGTGATCAGCATGCGATTCTCACAGTTTCTTTAAAAAAAATATAAATTAGTAAATATATTTATGAAAAAAGAGTTACAAATTATGTTCCCTTTAGCAATGTGAAAATATTTTGAACAAGCCTTCTTAAAATGTACTGTAACTTGTACACAGTGCAATTCTTCAGAAATGGTTGAACATGTGGAGAGGTGTGGTGCAGCGGCCAGGGCAGCTGACTTCGGAGCACAGGGTTCACGGTTCGATCCCCGGCTGCGGCAGCTCAGCTCAGCACCATGTGACTCTGGGCAATAGCTCACTTAATTCCCACTACGGCCCCCAGCGCCATTTCTGTTCCACTCTGAAAATTCGACCACTAGTTAAAAAACCTTAGAAATTCACTGAAAAACACAGGTTTCAGGAACATTATAGTTAGAATTTAGCATTTAAAAACCTTAGAAATTCACTGAAAAAACCACAGGTAATCAGGGACGTTATAGTTAGATGTTAGCATTTAAAAACCTTAGAAATTCATTGAAAAAACCACAGGTTTCAGGAACGTTATAGTTAGGCTGACATTTCACTCATAGAATGTCATCAGTGATGTCATCAGTGATGTCACTGACCATGTCATGAGTGATGTAATATGTGACGTCATCAGCAG
Source organism: Calotriton arnoldi (assembly GCA_963921515.1). Taxonomy (NCBI): domain Eukaryota; kingdom Metazoa; phylum Chordata; class Amphibia; order Caudata; family Salamandridae; genus Calotriton; species Calotriton arnoldi. Next base: position 16,058 of record CAWUFW010022480.1, on the reverse strand, counting down.
TGCATTGCGGGGGCGCGAGTTATAGTTAGCTGAACTAACTATAACGGGGAATTTCTATGGTTTTGTACACAGTGAAATGTCCAACTAACTATAACTGTCCCTAAAACCTATGGTTTTTTCAGTGAATTTCAAAGGTTTTTTAAATGCTAATTTCTAACTATAACGTGTCTGAAACCTATGGTTTTTTCAGTGAATTTCAAAGGTTTTTTAAATGCTAATTTCTAACTATAACGTGCCTGAAACCTATGATTTTTAAGTGAATTTCAAAGGTTTTTTAAATGCTAGTTTCTAACTATGCCTACAGAGGTAGTGTAGGAAGGTGGAATCTGACTATATGGTTGCCCCCACTTTTTGTATGGTGTTTTGCTGGTTTATGACTTAGTTGGACTGGGATCCTGCTATTCAGGGCCCCAGTCTATCTGCTTTCTCTGTAAAAAGGTTTCCATGTGCCTTAGGCACATCTCTGATTGGAATCTGGAGTGCCCTTATAAGTCCCTAGTATATGGTATACTATGTACCAAGGGCATAGGTACCTCAGAGGCCTACCAGGGGCTGCAGCATGTATTATGCCACCCCTGGAAGGCCATCCAAACTGACACCACAGGTCTGCTACTGCAGCCTGGGTAAGGTGGTGCATGCACCCCTTACAGTGATATAGGTTACCTATATCACTAAATACATACACACATATAAACCTATAAGTCACTCCTAAGGCAGGCCTTATCAATCCTGAAGGCAGAGTGCATGGTTCCTATGTGAGAGGGTGCCCCTGCATGAGCAGGGCCCCTCTGCAGCATTCGGAGACCCTTCTCTGATGCTGTTTGTAGTGCAGCCTGACCATATACTCTTAAGCGCATTATAACCTCGCGTTAAATGCTAACTTTGGAATGGCTGCACCTAAACATGTCGTGTTTGGTGTCAAACATCTTGGAATACTACCCCCCGCCAATTCTGGCAGCGGGGGTAGCATTCCACCCTTCTAGAGGGAAAGACATGTTAACCCCTTCCATGCTCATGACGAGCTCAGCTCGTCATGCTGCGCAGTGCTCGTGTGCGCATGACGAGCTGAGCTCGTCATGAACCCGTCCGCTTAATGAAACGCCTCGCACAGGGCGAAAATCGGCCGCGCATGGAAGGGGTTAACTCTGGCTAGCCCGGTAACCTCTTTCTAAAGCCCTGGCATCACAAAATGGATGCTGCTGCCACAGACACGAGTCTGGCCTCCTGCTGCTGGATGAAACTCCGGCAGGGGAGGCCTAGACAATAGGTTTCTGCTGTCCCAGACAGGATAATGTGTATTGAGGCTGGGCGGGAGCACTTTCGGGTGCTTTGAAGTCCTGCACTGGGGGCACACTTGGTGTCCCTAGTGCATACCCCAGTTCAAACCGGATCAGGGCTTGCAGCCCCTGCTTTGGCGCGAACTGGACAAAGGGAAAGGGGTGTAGCCACCCCTCTGCCCTGACCCACCCATAGGTGGGGCCACAGAGTAGTCCAACCCCTATCCTTAGTATAAGTATAGGAACCCAGTCCTTAGGACTTTAGATTATCCCTGGACGAAACTCTGAAACTGAATCCTGGACCTTCAACGCTCTACTCACGATTAGAGGACAGAAGAATCTCCCTTGGGGTCAAGGAGTGACTCCCCTGCTTGGCAGGCACCAAAGAAGCATCTGTCCAGTTCGCATTTCTGAAGCTCCCGTCGGACGCCGAAGTCATCGCATCACCAGAGATGGATTCTCAGACTTCCCTGAGGCTACCCTGAGTCCCCAGCAAAGCTGAGGCCCGTGGCTATCGTGGGTGACTTGAGACCATGACCCCTGGACACCGAGCACATTTGCAAGTGCATCCTTTTCTGGGTCTCCCAAGAAGTCGTGCTTTGGGCTCCGAGTATCCCTAGTCTCCAGCACCACCTGCACCGAAGATCACTGGCCCCCACTCTACGAGTGTCCTGTAAGCCAGATCCACGTGCGGCGTCACGAGGCTCCTTCGCGGTCGCTAGCCCGCTGGCTAGTAGCCCTTAACGAAGGCCAATCTTTTTCTAACTTGGCATCCTGATTGCTCCAGGCCTGCCATCACTTACCCTTGCTGGGTGAGTTCCACAGACCTTGCTGGTCTGCACCATCGACAATCTTCTTCTGCATCGAGACTTGCCGTTGCCAAGGCTTGTTGGGTCCAATCCGGTCGCCGACACCTCAGCACTCGACAAACATTGTGTACCAGCCCGAATCCTGCTCCTGGTTGCCAACAACGCCTCCTGGACCTCGTGGCTGAAGAGACAAGACAACAGTCAACGCACCTGAAGCACTCGACATCGGTGGGCATCTGTCCATCGCCTTCCTGGTCACTGGCTAGTGACCCAGACTCTGTCCCCTCTGCTTTCAGATTCTTCAGAACTCTGATCCACTCTTGGATCCACCCGGACACTTTTCTCTTGGTCGCCAGCAGCACTTTGCAGCAGATCGCCATTCGAATCGACGACGAAACCCGACCCCGAAAGGCACCTATGCACCCGGCTTCCCTGGGTGAGGTAACATGAGTACTCCGGTGCTCCCGTGGGTAGAGACTCTTCAAAGTCCTAGATCTCAAAGGGTTTGGTCCAAGTCCTCTTTAAAGTGTCCCTTTTCTCTAATTTCCCGATCACGACTTTCTCCATAGAAGTCAACGGCGTATCGCGGTTGTGTATTTACACTGCACGCGTCTCCCGTGGGTCCCCTGTGTCACTACCTTGGGTGGTTCCTTGTGGTCCAAGCACTTCTAGAGGCTCTAGGCCTAGTGTCTAGTTCAGTCGTGGTTCTTATACCACTTTATTGGTATATGGTTTGGTACGCCCCTAGGGCCCAAACGTGTATTTGTGCTATTACTGTGTTTAAATAACTTCTAACTTATGTATTTCGAACTCTAGCCTCATAAAGAGACTAGAGGGGTGTGTTTAGCAATAAATACATATATTTTGAATATATACCTGGTGTGGTGCTCTTTCATTTGATCACTCAAGAGATTATAGACTGGTAAAACAAGCTGCTTTACATTCCTTCAAGACTTAGCCTGAAGGCTGCTCTCCATAGCTACCACTAGGATAGCTTTCAATAAGGTTGTCTTTAACCTATCTCCAATAAGGGGTTGTTTGGACTGGTGCAAGGTGCCCACTATAATTAGTGGACAGCATATACCAGGCCAACTTCTCACATTGGTGTGCAGCGTGTGGGATTCCAGCTTGCTATTGTTTTACCAGATAATCTCAATTGAATTGATCAACTGAAAACCACTAAAGGTACCTAAGGTACATATAATTTAAGCTTAGAATACAGTAAGTTCTACTGAACTTAGAGTTGTGTGTTAAGGGATAGCACAACCCTTTCTACAACTCAAGAGAGTTTAGTAGGCCACACTAGAGTAGGTAGTGCATACACCACACCACACTAGTAATGTCTTTAAGGGTAGGATCTAAAGAATCCTTGCAGGAAGCCACTGAGCTTCCACCCTCCAAGTATGATACACTCCCATTCTTGGAATTGAGAGCATTATGTAACTTGAGAAAATAAGGACAGGCCAAAGTCCCACCACCCAACACCTTAAAGAGTTGTTGGTGGCTTATGACCTTAGTAAGCCCTTGGGGACTGAAGGGGTAGGAGCAGAGGGTGGGGCAGAAGAGGAGGATGGGGCCAGGGGTAGAAATACCCCCAGCCCCCCCTCTGAAACTGGCCAGGAGGGTGACAATGACCCTGACCTGGATAACCCAATCCCTCCTGAGGAAGATGAAGAGGATGATCAGGATGATGCCCTCTTTGTCCCCCAGGAAGGATTATGAGTGTGCCCAGGAAGTCTAGATCTCCTTCTCAGGAGTCTAACCACTCTGGCACCTCAATAGGGAGCTCTGTCTCATCTCATAGGAGGGAATCCTCTCATGAGAGAAGAAAGAGGCTGATTCAATATGAGGAAGCTCAGCTTGAACTCAGAAGGAAGCAAGTAGCCTTAGACAGGGAGTCCCTAGATCTCTTTAGAGAGAAAGAAAGTTGGGACTAGAGTCCCATGGTGGCAGCAATATCCCTAGAGATAGGGAAAGGTCTTATGACCATAGAAACCTAAACAAGATTGTCCCTCCCTACCAGAGTGGGGATGACATCCACAAATGGATAACTGCACTGGAGAGGGCCTGTAAAGTTCAGAAGGTCCCCCAGAGGCAGTGGGCAGCAATCTTGTGGCTCTCCTTTGCAGACAAAGGTAGAGACAAGCTCCTCACTGTAAGAGAAGAGGATGCTGACAATTACACAGTCTTGAAGAGTGCTCTGATAGATGGGTTTGGCCTAACCACTGAACAGTATAGGTTGAAGTTCAGAGACACCCAAAAAGCTCAGACTCAAGACTGGGTTGATTTTGTAGATTGTGCTACAAAGGCTCTGGAAGGTTGGATACATGGCAACAAAGTGCATGACTTTTTAGGATTGTACAATTTGATTATGAGGGAGCAGATCCTTAATAATTGTCAAAACCAGCTTTTGCACCAGTATCTGGTGGACTCTGATCTGACCTCTCCCCAAGAATTGGGAAAGAAGGCAGACAAATGGGTCAGAACCAGAGTAAAAACTAGAAATCAGGGTGGTGACCAGAAGAAAGATTCTACTAAGTCCCAAGAGAAAGGTGGGGATAAATCTAAGGATAAGTCCCCTACAGGGCCCCAAAATTCCTCTTCTGGGGGTGGGTCCCAAACTCCTTCCTCTCCTGAAAAGAAACCATATTGCCATGTCTGTAAAAAGCCTGGGCACTGGAAATCTGATCCCAGTTGCCCCAGGATTGGCAATAAAGAAAATGTTCCCCCAGCAACTACTACCCCCTCCTGGTACTACCAGTAGTAATCCTCCAGTTGGGAGTAGTGCACCCAAAAAGTTAGGTGCTTTTGCAACAGGAACAGAGGTGGGCCCTGGTTCAGACAGGGACCCCTCAACAGACTCCTCTGACTCTGATGGTGGTGTAGGATTTGCCACCTTTACCATGGGTCCCACAGCAATGGGCAGGTACAGACTGGAGCCAATGATTAATGGTCAGAAAGCTGTGGCATTTAGGGACACAGGGGCTAGTGTCACCATGGTGGCAGGGAAACTAGTCCCCCTCACCAGCTTTTACCTGAGTTTAAATACCAGGTGACCAACATTGATGGTGTCAGAACAGATCACCCCATGGCCATAGTCAATCTCAGCTGGGAGGGGGTCACAGGCCCAAAGAGAGTGGCAGTGTCCCCCACCTTACCTGTAGATTGCCTGATGGGCAATGATCTGGAGATTTCAGCCTGGGCTGAAGTTGAACACCAAACCCACCTTAGGATGTTGGGCGTCCCTGTAAAGGTTAGTGGGGCTGTGATGGCCACAGCCCCAGCCCAAGAATTTGGAGAGATGGAGCCTGAAAGAATGGCCCACTCTCCCCCAAAAGAGAGCACAAGGGTTGAAGAAGAGTCTTCTTCTCTCCAGACAGTAGGTAAGGGTCAGCCTCCTCAGGGAACTGACCCTACCCCTAGTGCAGGAACTGCCCCAGAGGTAGTCAGGCCTGGCCTGGCCACTCCCCTGATGGCAGAGGACCCTTCCAAGGTGGTACCCAGTCTGGAGCAGGTAACCTGCCCCTCTCTACCCTGCCTCAGCCAGCCCAGGGCTGCAGAGGTCAGGGAGGTCAGTGGACCTCCCAGGGCCCCCTGTCCAGAGGAACCCCCCATCAGCAGATTAGGGGCACCCAGTCTAGTAGCCCTAGCCAGGTGAAAACTCCTCTGCACACTGAGGGATCCCCCATGCCTTTATGTAGGGACCTCCCCCAGAAGTACTCTGGTAGGCAAGGGCAAACCTGGGACCTGAAGGTTCCAAACCTGCCATGTCCCCCCAGTAGTCCATCCAAAGGGACCCAACCCCCAGCTGTAGGCAGCCAAAGGTTGACCCTTAGAGCAAAGTGCAACTCAGTCATGGAAAGACAGGCATACATAGTGACCAGTGATCTGAGGAAGCTGAGGCCAACATTCCTAGGGCCTCACTTCCCTACTCAGACACCTCACCAGCCTTGTACTTTACCTAAGCACACCACAGGTAGTGATTCCCCATGGTGGAGACCCTCTCATACCCTTAGGGTGAGGGATTGCTTAGTGGACCATAAGACAGGGGGCAACCATGCTAGTGCAGGTGCTTCCTTATATGACCACTTAGTCAATGAAGGCTCAACTGGCCAAGGTTAGCCTTATCTCCTTTCGTTTGGGGGGTTATGTAGGAAGGTGGAATCTGACTATATGGTTGCCCCCACTTTTTTATGGTGTTTTGCTGGTTTATGACTTAGTTGGACTGGGATCCTGCTATTCAGGGCCCCAGTCTATCTGCTTTCTCTGTAAAAGGTTTCCATGTGCCTTAGGCACATCTCTGATTGGAATCTGGAGTGCCCTTATAAGTCCCTAGTATATGGTATACTATGTACCAAGGGCATAGGTACCTCAGAGGCCTACCAGGGGCTGCAGCATGTATTATGCCACCCCTGGAAGGCCATCCAAACTGACACCACAGGTCTGCTACTGCAGCCTGGGTAAGGTGGTGCATGCACCTCTTACTGTGATATAGGTTACCTATATCACTAAATACATACACACATATAAACCTATAAGTCACTCCTAAGGCAGGCCTTATCAATCCTGAAGGCAGAGTGCATGGTTCCTATGTGAGAGGGTGCCCCTGCATGAGCAGGGCCCCTCTGCAGCGTTCGGAGACCCTTCTCTGATGCTGTTTGTAGTGCAGCCTGACCATATACTCTTAAGCGCATTATAACCTCGCGTTAAATGCTAACTTTGGAATGGCTGCACCTAAACATGTCGTGTTTGGTGTCAAACATCTTGGAATACTACCCCCGCCAATTCTGGCGGCGGGGGTAGCATTCCACCCTTCTAGAGGGAAAGACATGTTAACTCTGGCTAGCCCGGTAACTTCTTTCTAAAGCCCTGGCATCACAAAATGGATGCTGCTGCCACAGACACGAGTCTGGCCTCCTGCTGCTGGACGAAACTCCGGCAGGGGAGGCCTGGACAACAGGTTTCCTGTCCCAGGGAGGTGTGACCACCTCCCCAGACAGGATAATGTGTATTGGGGCTGGGCGGGAGCACTTTCGGGTGCTTTGAAGTCCTGCACTGGGGGCACACTTGGTGTCCCTGTGCATACCCCAGTTCAAACCGGATCAGGGGCTTGCAGCCCCTGCTTTGGCGCGAACTGGACAAAGGGAAAGGGGTGTAGCCACCCCTCTGCCCTGACCCACCCATAGGTGGGGCCACAGAGTAGTCCAACCCCTATCCTTAGTATAAGTATAGGAACCCAGTCCTTAGGACTTTAGATTATCCCTGGACGAAACTCTGAAACTGAATCCTGGACCTTCGACGCTCTACTCACGATTAGAGGACAGAAGAATCTCCCTTGGGGTCAAGGAGTGACTCCCCTGCTTGGCAGGCACCAAAGAAGCATCTGTCCGGTTCGCATTTCTGAAGCTCCCGTCGGACGCCGAAGTCATCGCATCACCAGAGGTGGATTCTCAGACTTCCCCGAGGCTACCCTGAGTCCCCAGCAAAGCTGAGGCCCGTGGCTATCGTGGGTGACTTGAGACCGTGACCCCTGGACACCGAGCACATTTGCAAGTGCATCCTCTTCTGGGTCTCCCAAGAAGTCGTGCTTTGGGCTCCGAGTAGCCCTAGCCTCCAGCACCACCTGCACTGAAGATCACTGGCCCCCACTCCACGAGTGTCCTGTGAGCCAGATCCACGTGCGGCGTCACGAGGCTCCTTCGCGGTCGCTAGCCCATTGGCTAGTAGCCCTTAACGAAGGCCAATCCTTTTCTACCTTGGCATCCTGGTTGCTCCAGGCCTGCCCTCACTTACCCTCGCTGGGTGAGTTCCACAGACCTTGCTGGTCTGCACCATTGACGATCTTCTTCTGCATCGAGACTTGCCGTTGCCAAGGCTTGTTGGGTCCAATCCGGTCGCCGACACCTCAGCACTCGACAGACATCGTGTACCAGCCCGAATCCTGCTCCTGGTCACCGACAACGCCTCCTGGACCTCGTGGCTGAAGAGTCAAGACAACCGTCAACGCACCTGAAGCACTCGACATCGGTGGGCATCTGTCCATCGCCTTCCTGGTCACTGGCTAGTGACCCAGACTCTGTCCCCTCTGCTTTCAGGTTCTTCAGAACTCCGATCCACTCTTGGATCCACCCGGACACTTTTCACTTGGTCGCCAGCAGCACTTTGCAGCAGATCGCCATTCGAATCGACGACGAAACCCGACCCCGAAAGGCACCTATGCACCCGGCTTCCCTGGGTGAGGTAACACGAGTACTCCGGTGCTCCCGTGGGTAGAGACTCTTCAAAGTCCTAGATCTCAAAGGGTTTGGTCCAAGTCCTCTTTTAAGTGTCCCTTTTCTCTAATTTCCCGATCACGACTTTCTCCATAGAAGTCAACGGCGTATCGCGGTTGTGTATTTACACTGCACGCGTCTCCCGTGGGTCCCCTGTGTCACTACCTTGGGTGGTTCCTTGTGGTCCAAGCACTTCTAGAGGCTCTAGGCCTAGTGTCTAGTTCAGTCGTGGTTCTTATACCACTTTATTGGTATATGGTTTGGTACGCCCCTAGGGCCCAAACGTGTATTTGTGCTATTACTGTGTTTAAATAACTTCTAACTTATGTACTTTGAACTCTAGCCTCATAAAGAGACTAGAGGGGTGTGTTTAGCAATAAATACATATATTTTGAATATATACCTGGTGTGGTGCTCTTTCATTTGATCACTCAAGAGATTATAGACTGGTAAAACAAGCTGCTTTACATTCCTTCAAGACTTAGCCTGAAGGCTGCTCTCCATAGCTACCACTAGGATAGCTTTCAATAAGGTTGTCTTTAACCTATCTCCAATAAGGGGTTGTTTGGACTGGTGCAAGGTGCCCACTATAATTAGTGGACAGCATATACCAGGCCAACTTCTCACATTGGTGTGCAGCGTGTGGGATTCCAGCTTGCTATTGTTTTACCAGATAATCTCAATTGAATTGATCAACTGAAAACCACTAAAGGTACCTAAGGTACATATAATTTAAGCTTAGAATACAGTAAGTTCTACTGAACTTAGAGTTGTGTGTTAAGGGATAGCACAACCCTTTCTACAACTCAAGAGAGTTTAGTAGGCCACACTAGAGTAGGTAGTGCATACACCACACCACACTAGTAATGTCTTTAAGGGTAGGATCTAAAGAATCCTTGCAGGAAGCCACTGAGCTTCCACCCTCCAAGTATGATACACTCCCATTCTTGGAATTGAGAGCATTATGTAACTTGAGAAAATAAGGACAGGCCAAAGTCCCACCACCCAACACCTTAAAGAGTTGTTGGTGGCTTATGACCTTAGTAAGCCCTTGGGGACTGAAGGGGTAGGAGCTGAGGGTGGGGCAGAAGATGAGGATGGGACCAGGGGTAGAAATACCCCCAGCCCCCCTCTGAAACTGGCCAGGAGGGTGACAATGACCCTGACCTGGATAACCCAATCCCTCCTGAGGAAGATGAAGAGGATGATCAGGATGATGCCCTCTTTGTCCCCCCAGGAAGGATTATGAGTGTGCCCAGGAAGTCTAGATCTCCTTCTCAGGAGTCTAACCACTCTGGCACCTCAATAGGGAGCTCTGTCTCATCTCATAGGAGGGAATCCTCTCATGAGAGAAGAAAGAGGCTGATTCAATATGAGGAAGCTCAGCTTGAACTCAGAAGGAAGCAAGTAGCCTTAGACAGGGAGTCCCTAGATCTCTTTAGAGAGAAAAGAAAGTTGGGACTAGAGTCCCATGGTGGCAGCAATATCCCTAGAGATAGGGAAAGGTCTTATGACCATAGAAACCTAAACAAGATTGTCCCTCCCTACCAGAGTGGGGATGACATCCACAAATGGATAACTGCACTGGAGAGGGCCTGTAAAGTTCAGAAGGTCCCCCAGAGGCAGTGGGCAGCAATCTTGTGGCTCTCCTTTGCAGACAAAGGTAGAGACAAGCTCCTCACTGTAAGAGAAGAGGATGCTGACAATTACACAGTCTTGAAGAGTGCTCTGATAGATGGGTTTGGCCTAACCACTGAACAGTATAGGTTGAAGTTCAGAGACACCCAAAAAGCTCAGACTCAAGACTGGGTTGATTTTGTAGATTGTGCTACAAAGGCTCTGGAAGGTTGGATACATGGCAACAAAGTGCATGACTTTTTAGGATTGTACAATTTGATTATGAGGGAGCAGATCCTTAATAATTGTCAAAACCAGCTTTTGCACCAGTATCTGGTGGACTCTGATCTGACCTCTCCCCAAGAATTGGGAAAGAAGGCAGACAAATGGGTCAGAACCAGAGTAAAAACTAGAAATCAGGGTGGTGACCAGAAGAAAGATTCTACTAAGTCCCAAGAGAAAGGTGGGGATAAATCTAAGGATAAGTCCCCTACAGGGCCCCAAAATTCCTCTTCTGGGGGTGGGTCCCAAACTCCTTCCTCTCCTGAAAAGAAACCATATTGCCATGTCTGTAAAAAGCCTGGGCACTGGAAATCTGATCCCAGTTGCCCCAGGATTGGCAATAAAGAAAATGTTCCCCCAGCAACTACTACCCCCCCTCCTGGTACTACCAGTAGTAATCCTCCAGTTGGGAGTAGTGCACCCAAAAAGTTAGGTGCTTTTGCAACAGGAACAGAGGTGGGCCCTGCTTCAGACAGGGACCCCTCAACAGACTCCTCTGACTCTGATGGTGGTGTAGGATTTGCCACCTTTACCATGGGTCCCACAGCAATGGGCAGGTACAGACTGGAGCCAATGATTAATGGTCAGAAAGCTGTGGCATTTAGGGACACAGGGGCTAGTGTCACCATGGTGGCAGGGAAACTAGTCCCCCTCACCAGCTTTTACCTGAGTTTAAATACCAGGTGACCAACATTGATGGTGTCAGAACAGATCACCCCATGGCCATAGTCAATCTCAGCTGGGAGGGGGTCACAGGCCCAAAGAGAGTGGCAGTGTCCCCCACTTTACCTGTAGATTGCCTGATGGGCAATGATCTGGAGATTTCAGCCTGGGCTGAAGTTGAACACCAAACCCACCTTAGGATGTTGGGCGTCCCTGTAAAGGTTAGTGGGGCTGTCACAGCCCCAGCCCAAGAATTTGGAGAGATGGAGCCTGAAAGAATGGCCCACTCTCCCCCAAAAGAGAGCACAAGGGTTGAAGAAGAGTCTTCTTCTCTCCAGACAGTAGGTAAGGGTCAGCCTCCTCAGGGAACTGACCCTACCCCTAGTGCAGGAACTGCCCCAGAGGTAGTCAGGCCTGGCCTGGCCACTCCCCTGATGGCAGAGGACCCTTCCAAGGTGGTACCCAGTCTGGAGCAGGTAACCTGCCCCTCTCTACCCTGCCTCAGCCAGCCCAGGGCTGCAGAGGTCAGGGAGGTCAGTGGACCCCCCAGGGACCCCTGTCCAGAGGAACCCCCCCATCAGCAGATTAGGGGCACCCAGTCTAGTAGCCCTAGCCAGGTGAAAACTCCTCTGCACACTGAGGGATCCCCCATGCCTTTATGTAGGGACCTCCCCCAGAAGGACTCTGGTAGGCAAGGGCAAACCTGGGACCTGAAAGTTCCAAACCTGCCATGTCCCTCCAGTAGTCCATCCAAAGGGACCCAACCCCCAGCTGTAGGCAGCCAAAGGTTGACCCTTAGAGCAAAGTGCCACTCAGTCATGGAAAGACAGGCATACATAGTGACCAGTGATCTGAGGAAGCTGAGGCCAACATTCCTAGGGCCTCACTTCCCTACTCAGACACCTCACCAGCCTTGTACTTTACCTAAGCACACCACAGGTAGTGATTCCCCATGGTGGAGACCCTCTCATACCCTTAGGGTGAGGGATTGCTTAGTGGACCATAAGACAGGGGGCAACCATGCTAGTGCAGGTGCTTCCTTATATGACCACTTAGTCAATGAAGGCTCAACTGGCCAAGGTTAGCCTTATCTCCTTTCGTTTGGGGGGTTATGTAGGAAGGTGGAATCTGACTATATGGTTGCCCCCACTTTTTTTATGGTGTTTTGCTGGTTTATGACTTAGTTGGACTGGGATCCTGCTATTCAGGGCCCCAGTCTATCTGCTTTCTCTGTAAAAGGTTTCCATGTGCCTTAGGCACATCTCTGATTGGAATCTGGAGTGCCCTTATAAGTCCCTAGTATATGGTATACTATGTACCAAGGGCATAGGTACCTCAGAGGCCTACCAGGGGCTGCAGCATGTATTATGCCACCCCTGGAAGGCCATCCAAACTGACACCACAGGTCTGCTACTGCAGCCTGGGTAAGGTGGTGCATGCACCCCTTACTGTGATATAGGTTACCTATATCACTAAATACATACACACATATAAACCTATAAGTCACTCCTAAGGCAGGCCTTATCAATCCTGAAGGCAGAGTGCATGGTTCCTATGTGAGAGGGTGCCCCTGCATGAGCAGGGCCCTCTGCAGCGTTCGGAGACCCTTCTCTGATGCTGTTTGTAGTGCAGCCTGACCATATACTCTTAAGCGCATTATAACCTCGCGTTAAATGCTAACTTTGGAATGGCTGCACCTAAACATGTCGTGTTTGGTGTCAAACATCTTGGAATACTACCCCCCGCCAATTCTGGTGGCGGGGGTAGCATTCCACCCTTCTAGAGGGAAAGACATGTTAACTCTGGCTAGCCCGGTAACTTCTTTCTAAAGCCCTGGCATCACAAAATGGATGCTGCTGCCACAGACACGAGTCTGGCCTCCTGCTGCTGGACGAAACTCCGGCAGGGGAGGCCTGGACAATAGGTTTCCTGTCCCAGGGAGGTGTGACCACCTCCCCAGACAGGATAATGTGTATTGGGGCTGGGCGGGAGCACTTTCGGGTGCTTTGAAGTCCTGCACTGGGGGCACACTTGGTGTCCCTGTGCATACCCCAGTTCAAACCGGATCAGGGGCTTGCAGCCCCTGCTTTGGCGCAAACTGGACAAAGGGAAAGGGGTGTAGCCACCCCTCTGCCCTGACCCACCCATAGGTGGGGCCACAGAGTAGTCCAACCCCTATCCTTAGTATAAGTATAGGAACCCAGTCCTTAGGACTTTAGATTATCCCTGGACGAAACTCTGAAACTGAATCCTGGACCTTCGACGCTCTACTCACGATTAGAGGACAGAAGAATCTCCCTTGGGGTCAAGGAGTGACTCCCCTGCTTGGCAGGCACCAAAGAAGCATCTGTCCGGTTCGCATTTCTGAAGCTCCCGTCGGACGCCGAAGTCATCGCATCACCAGAGGTGGATTCTCAGACTTCACCGAGGCTACCCTGAGGCCCCAGCAAAGCTGAGGCCTGTGGCTCTTGTGGGTGACTTGAGACCGTGACCCCTGGACACTGAGCACATTTGCAAGTGCATCCTCTTCTGGGTCTCCCAAGAAGTCGTGCTTTGGGCTCCGAGTAGCCCTAGCCTCCAGCACCACCTGCACTGAAGATCACTGGCCCCCACTCCACGAGTGTCCTGTAAGCCAGATCCACATGCGGCGTCACGAGGCTCCTTTGCGGTCGCTAGCCCATTGGCTAGTAGCTCTTAACGAAGGCCAATCTTTTTCTAACTTGGCATCCTGGTTGCTCCAGGCCTGCCCTCACTTACCCTCGCTGGGTGAGTTCCACAGACCTTGCTGGTCTGCACCATCGACGATCTTTTTCTGCATCAAGACTTGCCGTTGCCAAGGCTTGTTGGGTCCAATCCGGTCGCCGACACCTCAGCACTCGACAGACATCGTGTACCAGCCCGAATCCTGCTCCTGGTCACCGACAACGCCTCCTGAACCTCGTGGCTGAAGAGACAAGACAACCGTCAACGCACCTGAAGCACTCGACATCGGTGGGCATCTGTCCATCGCCTTCCTGGTCACTGGCTAGTGACCCTGACTCTGTCCCCTCTGCTTTCAGGTTCTTCAGAACTCCGATCCACTCTTGGATCCACCCGGACACTTTTTTCTTGGTCGCCAGCAGCACTTTGCAGCAGATCGCCATTCGAATCGACGACGAAACCCGACCCCGAAAGGCACCTATGCACCCGGCTTCCTGGGTGAGGTAACACGAGTACTCCGGTGCTCCCGTGGGTAGAGACTCTTCAAAGTCCTAGATCTCAAAGGGTTTGGTCCAAGTCCTCTTTAAAGTGTCCCTTTCTCTAATTTCCCGATCACGACTTTCTCCATAGAAGTCAACGGCGTATCGCGGTTGTGTATTTACACTGCACGCGTCTCCCGTGGGTCCCCTGTGTCACTACCTTGGGTGGTTCCTTGTGGTCCAAGCACTTCTAGAGGCTCTAGGCCTAGTGTCTAGTTCAGTCGTGGTTCTTATACCACTTTATTGGTATATGGTTTGGTACGCCCCTAGGGCCCAAACGTGTATTTGTGCTATTACTGTGTTTAAATAACTTCTAACTTATGTACTTTGAACTCTAGCCTCATAAAGAGACTAGAGGGGTGTGTTTAGCAATAAATACATATATTTTGAATATATACCTGGTGTGGTGCTCTTTCATTTGATCACTCAAGAGATTATAGACTGGTAAAACAAGCTGCTTTACATTCCTTCAAGACTTAGCCTGAAGGCTGCTCTCCATAGCTACCACTAGATAGCTTTCAATAAGGTTGTCTTTAACCTATCTCCAATAAGGGGTTGTTTGGACTGGTGCAAGGTGCCCACTATAATTAGTGGACAGACCGGAGTACTCGTGTGTTACCTCACCCCAGGGAAGCCGGGTGCATAGGTGCCTTTTCGGGGTCGGGTTTCGTCGTCGATTCGAATGGCGATCTGCTGCAAGTGCGGCTGGCGGCCAAGAGAAAAGTGTCCGGGTGGATCCAAGAGTGGATCGGAGTTCCGAAGAACCTGAAAGCAGAGGGGACAGCGTCCAGTCACTAGGCCAGTGACCAGGAAGGCGTATGGACAGATGCCCACCGATGTCGAAAGTCCTTCAGGTGCGTTGACGGTCATCTTGGCTCTTCAGCCACGAGGTCTTCGGGAGGCCGCTTGTCGGCGACCAGGAGCAGGATTCGGCTGGTGCTCGACGCCCGTCGAGTGCTGAGGGGTGTCGGCGACCGGATTGGACCCAACAAGCCTTGGCAACGGCAAGCCTCGATGCAGAGATGAAGATCGTCGATGGTACAGACCAGAAAGTGTCTGGGGGAACTCACCCAGCAAGGGTAAGTGGAGGCAGGCCTGGAGCAACCAGGATGCCAAGTATAGAAAAGGATTGGCCCTTCGTCAAGGGCCACTAGCCAACGGGCTAGCGACCGCGAAGGTAGCCTCGTGACGCCGCACGGGATCTGGGCTTGCAGGACACTCGTGGAGTGGGGGCCAGTGATCTTCGGTGCAGGTGGTGCTGGAGGCTAGGGCTGCCTCGAAGCCCAAAGCACGACTTCTTGGGGAAGAACCCAGAAGATGACGCACTTGCAGAATGTGCTCTGTGTCCAGGGGTCACGGTCTCAAGTCACCCACGATAGCCATACGGGCCTCCGCTTGGCTGTGGACTCAGGTAGCCTCGGGGAAGTCTCGAGAATCCACCTCTGGTGACGCGTATGACTTTCGGCGCCTCGCACGGGAGCTTCAGAAATGCGGGAACCGGACGGACAGCTGCTTTGGTGCCTGCCAAGCAGGGGAGTCACCTGACCCCAAGGGAGATTCTTCAGTCCTCTAATCGTGAGTAGAGCGTCGAAGGGGTCCAGGACTCAGTTCCAGCGTTTCGTCCAGGTATAATCTTAAAGTCCTAAGGACTGGGTTCCTACCACGAGTACTAAGGATAGGGGTTGGACTACTCTGTGGCCCCACCTATGGGTGGGTCAGGCAGAGGGTGGCTACACCCCTTTCCCTTGTCCGGCCCGCTGCCAAAGCAGGGCTGCAAGCCCCTGATCCGAGTTTGAACTGGGGTATGCACAGGGACACCAATGTGCCCCCAGTGCAGGACTTCAAAGCACCCGAAAGTGCTCCCGCCCCAGCCCTGTAATACACATTGTCCTGTCTGGG
>CAWUFW010022479.1:0-94778 GCA_963921515.1 Calotriton arnoldi | reverse complement strand
TAACATTAACTAACTATAATTAAACTACAAACAAACTATAAATACATTAAAAAATAGTACAAAAACGATATTTTAACATAACGATATTTTAGTAGTCGATATTACATACTTCGATATTTTAAACAACACTTAAGATCGATATTTTTAACATCGATATACACAACATCGATATTTAGTACTATTGATATACTAAAGTCGATATTTATGTATGTCGATATAAAAATTTCAATATTATGTCTACTTACCATTGATCTTCATTCAGAGTTATTTTCTGGAATGTGAAAGGTTTTATTAACCCCATTAAAAGGCATAGAATACTTTCTCATCTAGCCTCCTATGATCCTGATTTAGGGGCTCATTATGATGGTGGACGGAAATGCATTCCGACTGCCGTGCTAGCGGGAAATTTCCGACCGCAGGTACCGCGGCAAAACCGCCGGCCAGATTAGGATGCACCACCAGAAACTCCCTACCGTGGCGGTCGGATTCCTGGATTCAGCGGCGGAAAAGCTGAAAATCCGTTCGCGGCGGTCGGATTTGCTGCAGAAAGGCCAAAGACCGCCGTTTCCCCAGCAGACAGGAACACATGGAGCTATCCGGAGTATTGCCACCGCCATCCCCGATTGGCCGGATTCTCCGCAGCGATGGGGTGGGCTGTTTGTGGCATTGTAATACAACCGGCAGTCATAACCGCATTCCACACGGCGGTCCCTCCCTTTTGGCTCCGTCTGCCATGCTGCGGAAGGGGATTCCTGGCGGTTCCCGAAACACCGCAGTGGACGGGAAATGGGCTATCTTTGCCCATCGTAATACGGCGGACGCAAGGACCGCCGATGGAGTGTGGAAAAGGGCATTTTCCGCCACCACCAGCACCGCGGATGTGCTTCCGCCCGCAATCGTAATCACCCCCTTCGTTCTTTTACAAGAGACTCATTTGACGGAAGTAGAGGCTTTGAAACTTAAACGGAATTGGGTGGATTTAGTTCTTGTTTCCCCTACCTCAAATAAGAAAAATGGTGTGATTATCCTTTGTCACAAACGGTTAAATTGTTCTGTTGTCTCTCAAGAGATAGATTCGGAAGGTAGATGGTTATTAGTTAAGCTACTTATTAAAAATATTTCGTTGACTGTTTTTAATGTTTATGGCCCGACTCAACCGGACTATTCATTTTGGCCTAACATTACGAAAAAATGTATCCAGTGTAAAGATGATCTTTTTGTTTTAGGAGGTGATTGTAACCAGATTGTAGATCCATTTACAGACCGTAAATCCCAGGTTCGTTTTATTCCCCATAAAACTCACAAACAATTCCACAACACCATTTCTCAATCACACCTTATTGATGATTGGCATCTATGCAACCCAGATGCAACAGAATTCTCTTTTTTCTCTCCCCTCATGGCTCTCTTACACGGTTAGATTACATTTTCCTCTCTAAACACTTATCTCAAAATCTTATCTCTTCTTCAATAGAACCCATTGTGATTTCTGATCACGCCCCAGTAGTTGCAGATTTTGATTTGCTCCAACAGCAGCCCAGATCTTCTCGATGGAGATTCAATAATTTTCTCTTACAGGACCCTAATTTTTCCTCTTCCTTTATTTCTTTTGCTGAAGAATTTTTTCTCTTAAATCAAGATCCTAATTCTTCTCCTTCATTGATATGGGACGCGTTTAAAGCTGCTGCTCGTGGTTTCATTATCAACTTTGTATCCAAGAAAAAGAAAAAATCCCTTGCTCAACATAAATCCCTACTAGCTAATATTAAGCAATTAGAACATCAATTCTATTCTTCCGCAACTAACTCTAACTTACAAGAACTTATCCGTGCAAAATTTGATTTCACTAAAGTAACCACTGATAATGCTTTGTCTATTCTCTTACGTAGTAGTGACCGCTATTATGGCGGACGAAATAAATCTGGTAAGCTTTTGGCTAACTACCTTAAAGTTCGAAACGAACGTATGTTAATTGACTCTATTCAAACTCCAGAGCGGAAACACCTTTTTAAAAAACAAGATATATTGGGAGAGTTTGTAAAATTTTATAAGTCCTTATACATGCCGGAATCCATTGCTTCTCCTTCTTTGATTGACACTTACCTTGCCCAGGTTACCCCTTCTCCCCATGGAACTCGTGACTTCAATGCTCTTGAATCTGATCTTTCGACTATAGAAATAGCTAAATCCCTAAATTCACTTAAAAAACAGAAAACTCCGGGTCCAGATGGATTTACGGTAGAATTTTATCTACACTTCTCAAATTTATTACTACCCAAACTGCTTCATCTCTTCCAACATTTTTCCAATACTGGCAAAGCAGAGGGTACATTTTTAGAGGCTACAATTTGTTTAATTCATAAGGAAGGTCGTGATCCAAAGTTTTGTAAGAATTACCGTCCGATTTCCCTTGTAAACGTGGACTATAAAATTTTCGCTAAATTGCTTGCCTTACGTCTCGAACCTCTTCTGCCTACCCTTATCAATCCAGAACAATGTGGCTTTGTGAAAGGCAGATTAACCTCTGATAACTCTCGAATGTTTTTTAATGTCCTGAATCAATCATCCACCCTCTCTTATTCTCTTGCTGCAATTACTGTCGACGCGGAGAAGGCTTTTGATAGAGTTGATTGGTCATTTTTATTTAAGACTCTAACCTGGCATGGTTTTGGCCCCAAGTTTATTTCCCTTATTTCTCTACTTTACTCGTCTCCTACTGCCTCTGTTTTAGTTAATGGCCTTATTTCACAATTTTTTTCATTGCAACGGGGTGTTCGCCAAGGATGTCCTCTATCCCCTCTTTTATTTGTTCTATCTATTGAACCCTTCGTGTCTCGTATTCGTCAGAATTCTTCTATTTCTGGTTTTTCTTACAGAGACTCCCATTTGAAATTGTCAGCCTACGCAGAGGATATTTTGCTTTTTATTTCCAACCCTGAAACGTCTATTCCTTCTCTATTACAAGAATTTTCAGATTTTTCTTTGGTTTCTGGTTATAAAATCAACCCCGAGAAGACTGAAATCATGCCCATAACCAAATTCTGTCTTAAACACCAATTTGATTTGACTGGTTTCTGTTGGAACAACTCTAAAATTAAATACTTAGGAATTTGGTTTAATAACTCCATCTTAAACTCAGTTAAACTCAATATGAAGGAAACCTTCAACCGTGTTTCTAGCCTTCTTTCATCTTGGAATCCTCTTTTCCTCTCATGGTGGGGTCGTCTTGATTCTATTAAGATGATGATTACCCCTATTTTATTATACATTCTCTTAATGATTCCCATCCGTATCCCTTCTTCATACTTCAAAAAATCTGACTCTCTTCTATCTAAATTTTTATGGCATAATAAAAAATCTAGAATTGCCTTGAAACTTCTCAAGAAATCAAAAGCTGATTGAGGTGTGAAGTTTCCTGATTTTCGACTTTATCATACAGCTTTTTGCTTGAAACATGCCTCCAAATGGCCTCTTACAGTTGACACACCTTATACTCCTTTGTGGGTTAAAATGGAAAAAACATTGCTCGCCCGTTTCTCCATAGAGGAAGTTCTTTCCTTTACTGTAAAGACTAGCATTACATCTCTACCATTATTTCGTCACACTTGTTCCTTACTAAGACCTTACTACCAATGATTACTCTCTACTAGAGAATCTTTTCTACAATCGCCCTTATGGTATAATCGTCTTATTACTATTAACAATAGGCCTCTATATTGGAAATCTTGGAGAACTCGAGGTATTATATGGGTCCGAGATATGTTTGATGGTTTGACTCCTTGTTCTTTTCCTCATTTTTAAGCTTCTTTTAACTGTCCACGTTCCTTCTGGCAGAAATTCTCATCTCTCATGGGAATTATTCTGGACGTCTTCTACTCCCTCCCCTCCAAGGCTTCCCCACTTTCAACTGATCCTTTGTTAAAATTATTGTTGCTGTTTCCAAAGGCCTCTTTGATCTATAAATATCTTTCATCTCCGGACCCTATTCGTTCTAAAACGAATTTGGAGCTTACTTGGGAAACAGATTTGGGCTGTACTTGGAGCATTGATTTCTGGAATAAGATTTGGGCGAGATCATTAAAAATTTCTACGTCTGCTTCTACTACTCAATCTATGTTTTTTCTCTATCACCGACTATGTTTCACTCCCGTATTAATAGCTACATTTTCTCCCACAAACAATGACTCCTGTAGGACATGCAACTCTCCTTCTGCTGACTTATTACATCTCCTATTCTTATGTCCCTCTGTACCCTCCTTCTGGCTAGATATTGGATCTCTTATTTCTAAAATCTTTAACTTACGCCTACCCCTGACCAATGATATCCTTTTTGCAGGTAGTTTAATAGAGTCTTTGATTTCATCTTCGCATGAAAAAAGATTACTTGATCTTATGTTAGCTTTAGCCTTTCAACAAATTACATTACACTGGAAATGTTCAACTAAACTCTCAGTTAAGGCATGGTGGAATAACCTTTGCCACTATCATAGATTAGATACTGCTTTTGCCTCCTCTCATAATCCACTTGTTAATAGAGATTTATATTGGTTACCATTAACCTCTTATTTAAATAAAGTTGCAAAAAAAGAAGTTATACTTTCTATACGTTCTTAAAATTTTAGACCTCCGTAAGATGTTATTTCTCTACCTTTTATTGTATATTAGTCCTTATTACTACTTATTGTTATGCTAATTACTTCTTCATTGATTTTTAATATGCATTGTAACTCGATCTTCAGTTATTGAATTATGTTATACCTTTTATCCCTCTCTTTCCTTCCATAATGTAAAACTGTAAAAAGCTTTTTATTTGGTTTAGTTTGCCCTTCATATTTGCTGTTATCTATTCCAAGATATTTTATATGGCTTACTGTTTTGTAATTGATTTATCTTTGCTCTAAATAAAGCTTTTTAAACTTAAAAAAAAGACTGGTGAATGTATTGCTTTTAGGCAGGGCCACTGGAATTATTCAGCCAGAAAGAAGCATTTTACGTGGCACGTTGTCTAAATTATGCATTAAGAAGAAGCACATTTTATGACATATTCTGTGAGATATAAGTGAAACCTTTGAATTCAAAAGCAATATGATTCAATAGGCGTCTGCTTTGCAATAGGGTGTGAAAAGTGGGAAACCCAGTGTTACATAAAATCAATATCATGAATAAAAGATAATTTGCCTGCCTGACTTAAGTTTCCATTTTACACGACACATTTCCTCTGTCGCCAAGCCCGACATATATAATTAGCAGTGCTGAATTTTACAAGGACCATTTATGAATCTTGGTAAATTGCTAATCCTTCTGTCCTATTTAGGGCACAGAGTTCATGGAAAATTGCTCTTAGCCATTGTTGCCAAGTGTTTAAATAAAAATGACCAAAAAAAAGAAAGGAAATTGCTTTTATCTTTAGAAATCATGTAATCACAATTTAATTGGGACAAATGGCTCTTCTGCCCATAGGACAGTTTGTGGGTTTTGGGTTTGGGCCTGAGAGTTTTTTGATACTGTAAGCATTGAAATCTTGCAAAAACGTATGGACCTATGAGTGAGCTGGTTTGCGTCACTCTTGCATCACACAACATGGTGAAAGAGCTACGTAAACCTTACATGTGATGTATGAAGCCATGCAAGGCCACTTTGCGTGGCCTTGAGTGGCTCCATAAATCTAGAGTAAGGCAATGCAGTGCAAATGGCTGGCCTGGAAAGGCATTCCATGGGTGTTGCGTAGGCGTTCCTGAGCAACTCCCATGGTTTTTGAAGCATTCCCAGATTTAACAGAACTAGTAGACCTGGGAATGCCCCAAAAAAGTACACCTTCCCAGGAGAGGTGTAACAAGGAGAAATGTCTTTATTTCTCCTCATTACTTCCTCTTTTAATGTATGCTGCATCCTACAGCACACATAGAAAGAGGAATATGCCTCTCAGAATTGTTTTTGTGCAGGAATTTGTCCCTTCCTGCACAAAAATAACCCTGCATGCAGCACAGGCACCCTTGCACCATGGTGCAAAAGTGCCTGCATTGGCGCTAGGCTGCCAAAAGGGTCCCAGGGCAGAGGAAAAGGCACAAATGCGCCATATTGCCTTAAATGTGGTCCATTCCTGCCCTTTCCCTGTCACACACTGCAGTGCAGCAAGGTGACTTGCTGCCCTGCACGACTTTTTCATAAATAGGCCCCTGAGAACCTTTTGAATAGCTGCACAAATTTTTCCAGAGTAAACATCAGGGATACATTCTCGTTTGAAGTGAATCAACCTGGACCTTTGGCTAAGCAACTCTACTGGGTCCAGAGCAGAGACTGTGCTTTGCACACATGCCAGTAAGGCCCATGCTTTTGGGCAAGCATTCTATACTGTCCCTATTGGTGATCATGTCAAAGCCTCTGTGCCTTGTATGTGAAGTAGGAAAACTTCTATCATCACGAAGCCAGGAACAGGTCACAAACACCTCTGTAAAATGGCATTGGTCAGAGACGGTAAAATGTGGAGAAATACAGCACCCCAGATTAGCATTAAAATACCATTTGACTCAGATCTCTGGCTAGGAAGTAATTAGAGCAATTCTGTTTTTATTTTTGAGTGCTCTTTCATGCATAGTATTTAGTTTTGTGTCTGTATTGTATTAAAGTAAATCCATTTCTATGTATACCTTAAAGTACTGACTATAATGCATTTCATTTATATGGGGTTATAGTGTGTTTTACTGTGTTCTGAGTGTGTAAACCTCATTCCCTCTTTGAATAAGCCTTGGACTGCTCTAACTTGCTATACTGAGAGTCAAGTGATAATGAGACATACTTAGATTTCCAGTTGGGGAGCAACATTACATTGTTTCCAGTTTTAACATAACATTGGTTGTCTATATGTGAACCTAAATAATATTATTGAAATAACTTTCTTTAGCTGTATCACCTCATTTTGATCCTTTACCATGAAAATTGTCCAAAAACACATCAAAGGAAATTAGATTAGATGGTTTTCTGAGTGAATATAATGCGTAACACAGATCTAAAATGTTGTTTGACAATAATAGCAAAGCTAAGCTCATGATTGTTGACAGATAGAGTAGGAAGTGCTCTCTGTGGCAAATGGTAGACATGCTTTTAGACAAACCCAAACTTAAAACTATCTGGAGATTTGGATGTCTGATATTGGTCCACCTCAACATCACCTGGCCACAGTTAAGAACATGTTGATGATATTTGCACTCCGCAGGCCATATTTCAAGCTAGAAAGTCCAATGCAGAAGTTATATTGAAAAGTCTGCATGCTAGGTTATTCCCAGCTCTGATATGTAGGGACAGAGGCATTTCCAATAAAAGTTACTTGTATTTAATACAATGCAATGCCTTTAGACAAGGATCTAGGATGTAAGGTGACATTTTAAAAATATTGCTGAAGTATAGACATTCACAGTCTTATGACCCAGGACACTGGCAAAAGGCACAAATGGTTAGGACAAGAAAATGGCAACTTTCAAAATGTAAAATCACAATTAGTGAACGGATGCACTCTTGATTATTTGTCAATGTTCAGAGTCCACAAGTTTTCAGCAATGCTTATAGCAAAGATCAGGCGTGCGGCTCGTTGCGTGCTCTGCCCCACCGGCACCATTGTAAAAAACTGATAAACTGGTGGCGCGTGGTTTAGCACCACCAAACGATCGCACAGCCTTGTACGCAGTTTACACAAGAAACCAGTTTTTCATCAGAATCCATTTTAATCCACTTTTAATGCATATTACTTTTCAAATCTTTTCAACAATTTCTCCATTCGCATCAAAGGTGACATGATTCCATTTTTTCAAATGCTAAGGAATTGCCCATCCAGGCCTTATTCAAAAGCACGCCGGAATGCCCAGTTCATCCAGGACAGCCACACCTTTATTCACCCAATGCATTTCGGGCTATTTGAGCCCTTCCTCAGGGGTATCTAGAATGTTAAAACAAACATCCACTTTACTAATTTTACATAAAACTCACAACTAGCTGATCCATTGAAATCATAACCAAAGCAATCTCCATTCCCACCCTGCCTCGTGACCAAAACACACTAAAAACATCATGCTCAGTAAACCCCTCATTGCAACAAGAAACCCCTTATCAATCAAAATTCCTCAGATACATTGCTTACTTGCCTACAACAAAACCCAACTCACATCCTAGATCTCAACCCACTCATCTTAAGCTTCATACCTGTCTTGATTTCAACGCTCTAACAAACAGCATTCTAACATTCTAGATACCCCTGAGGAAGGGCTCAAATAGCCCGAAATGCATTGGGTAAATAAAGGTGTGGCTGTCCTGGATGAACTGGGCATTCCGACGTGCTTTTGAATAAGGCCTGGATAGGCAATTCCTTAGCATTTGAAAAAATTGAATCATGTCACCTTTGATGCGAATGGAGAAATTGTTGAAAAGATTTGAAAAGTAATATGAATTAAAAGTGGACTAAAATGGATTCTGATGAAAAACTGGTTTCTTGCAATGCTCATGACTTCACCCATGATGTGAGAGAGGCAATTACAAATGTAAAAAATCTTAAAGATAAAAATATATATCATGTTACCCTTAAATCTATGAAACAGATGCCTAAGAATTTAGTAATACTTATTAATATATGCTCCTGGAATGTACATCGCCTTGCAAGGCTACTAGAAGACCAAGACACAATTTCTTTTTTACAGAAATTTGAAATTTTGATGCTCCAATAATCCTGGATGGAGTTGTCCACCCCAAGCATTGGGTACTATGAATTGTTCACCTCAGCTACTCTTTCTTCTTTGCAAGGTCACGCGAAAGGTAGACTTTCGATATATATAGCTGCAGAACTGGATCTGTAGGCCCAAGAGATTGATTTTCAACTGCCTTGGTTACACTGTGCGAAATTACATTTTCACAGTCATTCTATTGAATATATTTCTGAGCGTAAGGAGACCAACTAAATTGGTGCAGTTTGTAACTGTAGGAAGCTGGCTCTCTATATAGTGTACTAAAACAAAGTACACTGTGCAGACAGTCCAGTGGGTTGCCAATTGGTTTGCAGCAGCAAAAGTAGATAATACTAAAGCTCTCTTTTGTGGAAGGGTGGACGAGCAGTTAGGCTTATCAGAGTGTAGTGCTAAGCATTTGTTGTACTCACAAAGGCAATAAATGAGACACACACTCAAAGAGTAAATCTGATACCAAATTTGAAAAATAACACTTCTTTTTTATATGTTTTAAAACCAAGAACTTTGTTCAAAGGTAAGTACACTTTTCAATAGCAATATTCACAGGTAAATAAAACGATCAAACCTGTGCGCTTTTACACACAATGCAATCCAATGGAAAGAAAAGTCAAAGATGCATAAAGGTAGGTACAGTCTTTTTCAGAGGTTCACCTTCAGGGTTCGGATTTGTAGTGAGCCAAGGTCCGAAGTACCACCAGCAGTTCTTCGGAAACTGCCCGGGTTCTACCAGGAGCACAGTGTTGGTGAGTCTGGTAGCTGCCGCCATGGTGAAGGGAGGGCACTCAAACACAGGCTGCACAGGGGGACTTGGGGACAAGACTGAGGGCTCCCAAACAGGGGCTAAGGTCGTAAGGGGTCTTGGAGCAAGGGGGCACAGCCAGTTAATCGGGAACCTGGGCCTAGTGGCTTGGGTGCAGAGTGGTTAGGTCGGCTGGGCCGAGTGTGCAAAGATGCACCTCATGGTCAGGGACAAACAGCTCGCAGGGGCAAAATGAAAGCAGCTGGGCCACTCTCGAAGTGGTTCTCAGTGATGCTGATGTTCCTCAATGGCTGCTTGGTTCTGGTGCAGTGAGAATCTGGACTGGGCTCTCACTGTTGGTGTTTGGTGCAGGACGTTCGGTACCCCGGGGGTTGGTACTGCACGGCTCTAGTTGGTCTTGGTGTCTTCACACTTGGTGGGGAGACAGATCTGACCTTCCAGAGGATGAGTACTTTCTCCTGGTTATCTGTGATGTCGGTCAGGCTGGGAGCTCTAAGGCGGTGAACCAGACTCTGCTTGTTGGTGCCTGCGGGCTGCAGGGGAGTAGCTCCGGTACTCTAAGGGAGACTATCGGTGATTTTCAAAGTGTGGCATGCTACTCAAGACTTTGGTAGTTCTCTAGCTCGCAGGACAAGCTACTTTTTTCATGACTGTCAAGAGAGGGCTGAGGAGGTCAGGGTTTCGCACCAAAGTCCAAAGTTCGGCTGCAGTTCTCACCAGGCAATGACTCTTCATGGGTGCCACCTAAATACTCAATTTAGGGGCATTTACGGGGGATGACAGGTAGTAACCAATGGGCTACCTACCTATGGGGTGTCTAATCCTACTATATGACCACTTCCTGTGGGCATAACCCTGACCCTAGAATGCTAATTCCATCCAAATCAACAAGGAGGAATCTGAAAACTGGGGTCCACATCAGCTGGCCCGCCCTATGGGTGGTGCTAGCTGAATGTGGGAACATCTCCTAATCTTACTAATTTTCCTACCTGTCTTGTTGCCAAAAAGTGGGGTCAGTACAGGGGGGTGGGCACTGCCACTATCTGGAGAGGCCAGGGGTTGCATAGGAAAGGTGGCAGGGCCTTTGACATTTCCCGCTCTGGAATGCCCATCCTGTTTGTAGGTGTGAACACCTCTGCCCAGAGCTGGCTTTGTTCCTGGCCTCTGAGAGGGAAGGCTCTCACCTCAGGAGATCAGAAACCTGTCTATGGTGGCTGGCTGGTCGAGACCAGTCAGTCAACATACTGGCAGTCGATAGGTTTCCAGGGGGCACCTCTAAATTTCACTCTGAATGCATTTATTAATAAACCCAGCGCTGCCATCAGTGTGGGTTTATTAAGGCGAGGTGTTTGGTACCAAACACCGTCGGGTACAGTGAAGCCATCATGTAGCTGGGGAAAATCGTAATGACGAGTATCCAGCCCATGTACTTGTTATGGCTTCCCTGTGCACTTGTAATATCTAAGGGTGAACTTAGATATCACCCGGACATATCCACTCCTGCATATATGCTCAGACATGGGTTTAGTGCACCCTGCCTTAGGGCTGTAAGGCCTGCTGTAGGCTTGACACACCGGGATGTGTCCCATGTCAACTCTTTGGTTTTCTCTGCACCAAGACACGCAGTCAGCAATGGCAGTTTGCATGAGCTTGGTGAGGGGTCCCTTTGGATGGCACAAATGGTGCTGCAGCCCTTAGGGCCCCTATTTAGTTCCAAGGCCCTAGGTACCAGGGGTACCACTTACTAGGTACTTACAGGGATCCTAAAGGGATGCCAATTGCAGAACAATCATACATTTTAGGGAAAGAACACTGGTGCTGGGGACCTGGTAAACAGGCACCCAGCACACTTTCAGTCAAAGTTGCACCAGATACCAGGCAAAAAGTGGGGGGTAACCATGTCAAAAGGGGCACTTTCCTACAGTTACCCTCTGGGAAATTATCAAAACTCTTTCTTATCAATACCCAGCTGCAAGCTTAATTGTGTTGGAAGAGTTTAATACTCTCTTAACCTCTATAAAAGAATTCAAGAATCCAAGTAGTGTCATTGTTCGCTCTAATTACATTGAACAATAACGCATCAAATATCAATTATCTGTGCCGACTTTTAAAAATTGTAAGACTCACGCCATAATTGACTAGACCATAATTTCTAAGGCCTTAGAATCCAGCATCAGTGGGTATTATGTTAAACCCTGTGTTGAAAGTGACCACAATCCTCAAGTAATAGTGTTAGGCCTATTTGCTCATTGTCAGCCAAAATCGAATATTCTCCATCAGGTTTCAACATCTTACAACTTGAAAACGTTGGTCTGGAATTCAACAAAACAGCAGGACATAAGTTTTGCGAAACTACAAATTAAGGTCACCTGTTCTACTGCACAATCTGAAGCAACAATAATTAAGTTTTGGAATCAAGTATGTAGATTACTAATTGAGACCTTTCTGGCAAAAAACAACCGTAAGGGTAATCCCATTGTTACTACCAACAATAGATGGTACTCATCAAAGCTATATCATCATAAAAGGCCCTTAACAAAGCCACTAGAGCTGTTTTTCGGCAACCACATCTCTCAATGCTTTCCTTTAAAAAACATCATTTAAATGCCTGAGAAGGGCATTCAAACAGCAAGTAGTTTGGTCCACAAATTCTCGTGATAGGCTTTTTTTTGCTTTCCATATTTCTATATGGAAAGCAAAAAAAGCCTATCACGAGAATTTGTGGACCAAACTACTACATGCCAGTAAATCAAACAACATTAAGGCATTTTGAGGACTTGTAGAGCAAACAGTGCCAATATTTGTGAGTTTGACTGGGACAACTTTATATCTGATCTGTACAGCATTCAAGCTGAATTTCAAGGTGTATAGATGAATGAATCGACCTTCACTATGTTAAGTGTTCATCAGGGAAAGGACACTGAGATAAAGGACCAACCTACTTTGCTGTGTTTGAGCTCCTTTACAGAATCAACCCAGCCAATGGAGTTAATACATGAGGATCAAGTAATTAAACTGCTTAAGGGGATCAGATCCAATTGGAGCGCCGGGTCCAAACGGCCTCCCATATGCAATTTTTAAAGCGAACCTTGAGTTGTGGTCTGAGATTCTAACTCCCCTATTCAATGAAATATTAATGAGGTTTATCCCAGAAACTTGGCAGGGGAGTATATTGCAGCCTATCTATAAGAGCGGACCAACAGGCAACCCAGCGAACTACTAGCTCATTGCCTTACAGGTGTTTAAGCGAAGGTATTTGCATACCGCCAACTCGAAGAGCTTGAAGGGTGGGTCGCACCGCAAAACATAATCCCCATTTATCAAACAGGTTTTAGGAGAGGTCAGTCAACAATCACTAATCTACTGACTCTCACTTTAATGTCTGAAAGAGCAATATATAAAAAGCAATAATTATGTATTTGTTCTGTTGATTTGAAGGCCGCCTTTGACTCAGTTCCATGAGACCGGTTATGGGCAAAACTCGTGGCTAGTGGAGTACCACGTGTACTTCTCTGCTTAATAATCCTACTATATACCAACACATGGGTTCAGGTGAAGCTGTGGGATGGCACTAGTTTGACTCAGAGATTTAAAACATTCAGTGGCTTAAAGCAAGGCTGTGTTCTTGACCCAAATCTATTCCATATTTTTATGGACGATCTTCCTCAACATTTTGAAAATAAGAACAGCCGGCTTCTTTGCAAGCCATAACATAAAGTGCCTACAATATGCTGATGATATGGTATTACTCAGCAGCACACCAATTGGCTTACAGTGGTTAATAGGGTCCTTCGATGAATATGTATCAGTCAACGGCTTGGAGTTGAACATTCAAAAAACCAGAATTATCACAATAGGACACATGTTTGGCATGTCAGGGGGGAGCCTATAGAACCTGTCAGGTCCTATAATATCCTGGATCATTTTCAATGGTAGCGTAACTTTTAAAGGCCATTTCAACCATTTAAGAGCCAAAAGTGCCACTTCCATCGTTTCTTTTAAGACTTTGTGAGATAAGCTAAAGTGTCCAAGCTAATATTATTTGGTCAAAGTCACAGAGGCAACATTAGTCACTGCACTGGCCTACGGATCAGTCATCTTTTGTGGTCAAGATGCACCACTATTGGATAATTTACAAACAACGGCAATTAAATCCCTTTTTAAGATGCCAAAGAATATAAGCCATACTCAATCTTCCTTGAGTTTGTATTACAAAGTCAAACCTCAGTGAGACAAGCTGTCTTTCTAAAAAATCTTCACCTGTTGTTATCATCTGAACCTGATACTCTAGCAAAGCTGTGTTTGCAGGAACGTAATAATTCCCATTACACAAATGTTTGGCGATCCTATCTTTCTGAGTTTCTTCACACCTTCGACTATCAACTATCTGGATTTAAAACAATGAACAAAACCAGTCTAAGAATCTTTTAAAACCGAGTAACGAAGCAACTATCTTTCGCGGCGGACAAAGATCTCCTGACAGGGAAAAAGCATACTTGGACTGTTAGTAATAGTAACGAAAAACTTGAGGTCCTGCCTTATATGAGGTCTCATTTCTCAGCTCGCATGAGGACCAAGTTTCTATGGTTGCGATTTGGCAGGTACTTCACCAAGGATGCCATACCAAGGTGGATTCAACAATGGGCAACATCTTGCTGTAGACTGTGTGGTTATGATAAAGAATCTTTATCGCACATAGGGCATATTTACACGAAAGTGGCGAAGCGTGTCATTAAGCCAAGAAGGCTAACGACACGCTTCGTCACTTTAGAAACGCACGGCTACACCAAATTTACTAGAATATGGTGCAGCCCTGTGTTTCCCCCTGCGCTGGCGCTAAATTTTGCAGCCTAGTGCCAATGCAGGCACCCTTGCACCATAGTGCAAGGGTGCCTGTGTTGAGGGGAAGATTCTTTATGTGCAGGAAGGTCCCCCTTCCTGCACATAAACAATCTTGAAATGCTGTTTTGTAACTTCTATGTGTGCTGCTTAATGCACACACATAGAAGTTGCAAAACTGCATTTTTTTAAATGACTGTTTATGTGCAGGAAGGTCCCACTTGGCGTTTTGCTGTTTTCATGTGTGCTGCCTACTTATACATCATCTCTAGCATGCTTCCTATACCCGTTACAGAGATCTTTCTCTGTTGGCTATCATTGTCCACCAAGGGTTATGGGCCCTCAGTGTGCCCCTTGCACATTCATGATAATTTTTTGTCTTAACTTACACATCTCTACCAATTACTACAGGGACTAATCTTCCCTGGTATCAGCTGGCATGTTTTCTCTTTTACGTTATCAGCATGACCTAACTGATTCGAATACACACTGGTACTATGGGAAAGAAGGCTTCTCTTTTCGCCCTGTTGTTCGTCTCCATCTCCCTCCTCTCTCTTTCCTTTTCTTTTTCCTTTACCTTCTCTCTTTTTTTCACCGATTTGTCGTTGTGTTCTCCTTTTCCCACCTCCCATCGGTATAACGGTTTCATCATATTTCATACCTATTGTGTTCACCACTGCTTATGACTCAACTGCATGGTGTTCAGCACATACCAATGTACTGTATGATCTGTACCACCAGGATTTGTAGCAGGTGATGTTGTTTTTCACTCAGGGTTCTCACCAATTGTAGTTATAATGTTCATATAACCAATTACCATTTTGGTATGTTCACGTTATATGATGCTTTATTGTACATCTTTTCAGCCCTGAAGAAGTCGTGGGGTACCTCCCCAGACGAAACACGTGTTGGCTGGGCAACCGTTCTGGAATAAAAGAAAGAAAAATACAACTTATGATTACCCGTTTTGTTGTTACTGTATTCATGTGACGTTTTACATTTTCTTTGCGACTAGATACAACATAGAAATGGAGTTCTAGATACTGTTTACGTGTGCACAGGCTTGCTGTTATTTCTGTATGACCTTTGGTCTATCTCATAGGGGGTTCAGGGGTTATCCCTCACCTGTGGCACTGTCCTATATGGTATGAGAAAAACAATACGCACACTTTATGTTGGCGCCACTTCCTACCACACCCCAATAAACCCTTTTCTCTCGTGTTTCCTGTAACCTGTAAACACAAATAAAGCTCACTGAGCTATCACCCTGAAAACCTTTACCTCGCTCAGATGTGCAACTTTTTAAAAACCTTCCTCTGGATTATTACCAAGGTTATACCTCACCCGGGCCTCAGATGCAACATATAATACACAGTGCGCACCTAAGATTCTACCCAGAAGACTTTTACTGCACTCAGATATTAAAAACGTTCCCTGGACTACTACTAAGACCTTTACCTCGTCCAGGAGAAACAACCAAATAGTGCATTGAGGACCGAGTATACTTCACACAGCTGCTGGTGAAAACACCAATCACTCACCTAAGTAACCAGTGAGTTTTTCTCCACTGCTCAGCTTCAAAGCATCAATAAGCCTCCTAACTCCTTAGATAACTTGTAAAACAAACAGATTTGTGTTTTTTGTCCAAAAAATATAACACTTTTGGATCTTCAGTAGCAATGTATACACCCAAAATACTGCAAGGAAGGACTAAGGTCACTTACCTCTCACCACTTCCGCATGCTTCACAGAAACAAATGGGCTGACTAGAAGACCTGCTCGCTCACAAACAGCATCAGGTCTTCAAGACAAGGCTCTCCTGTACCTGCCAGAAGCTATTTAAAACACGAGCCATTAGAATGCCCAGATGCTCCAAACAAGCTGTAAATGCGTGATTTCCGTGAAAAGAGACTGCATCTTCACATGAAACAAAAGTAGAGGAATGAGGAATCATTCAAGAGCAACATTAAATCGCCAGGAAAGAAAGAAAAAACAATACCTTTCAATGTAACGTTTCTCACAAGAAATGTATTTAGGCATGTTTCGATGCTCAGGCACTCTAGCTTGCCAAATGGCAGCAAAAGCTAAGAAAGGAGTGCCGCAATATGGGGTTGAGGGCAGGGCCAGACTGGGAACCCAAAGCAGCCCTGGAAAATGTTGTCAGACCAGCCCCCATACGGTGCATAGTGATCGAGCGCAGCAAGCAAGACTGGCCACTACAATGGGGGCTGGAGGTTCTCCGCCCAAGAAAATATGTGAAAAAATGGCAAAAATTGTGCATTCTACAACACATTTCATTATATATTCAATTGTATTCGTTTTTAAGGCATATTAAATGATGACCTTACAGTGCACCAGGACACATCAGTCATTATTGAGGCTCTTCAATGATTCCCTTCCTATCACCCTCCAACAGTGCCTCTCATCTCTCCAGAGCCCCTCTCTGACATGTATTTCTTTTGTTTTATAGCACCTCTCATACAAGTGTGTAAATCAGTGTATAGAAAATGTTCCATAAGACAAAGGGGAACTATAATGTGTAGGATTCACATCATCCATTCAGGTAGGCATTTTTTAAGAGTGCTTGGTCTGGGGAAACACAAACTCAGGATTCAGAACGTAACACAGTGGTTAGGGTTGACTTTAATAACAAGAATGTATTTCTAACCCAACAAACCCTTTTTAGCAGAGTTAGGATAATGAAAGACGGGGACAAAAAAGCAGAACTTTCTAACCTAGATTACGATTGTAACTAATGATCTACACAGTAACAAAAGGATCTCTGTTACAAGAGCAGTACCCCCTGAGCTATGAACATAAAATACTATTCTGTGATCTGCATAGTACACGCTCTTTGCAGCAGGCATATTAACCCTCTGCACTACCTTAGATGAGTAAAACTGCCACTACACAAAACTCAGATCTCTCTCCAGTAGGTACATTAATCACCAGTTACCTAGGCACTTTTATTGTTGCCTGAAAACTGTTGGATATACAAGGAACTCTGCAGTGCTTTTAAAACTGCTGCATGACTACAAAACCGGCCCCCAGTAACAAAAGCGCCCCCCCCCCCTTCCAGGCTCCCGGGGAAACACCCGATGCTCGGTCCTGCCAGTTCAGCCTTGGTACCGGGTGGTGTGTGTGTTTGTGTGCATACGCAAGCGTGTGTGTGTGTGTGCACGTGCAAGTGTTGAAGACTGTGAGCATCAGTGTGTTTGCAAGTATGTCACACATATGAAGAGCTCGTATGGTTGTTGTACCCACTGCTGACCCTGGTAAAATGTCAGCCCAGGCACAAACTTGTAGGCCTCTATCGGAAGATGTGCTTTGCACATTACATAATGCCCATCGCATAATGGTGGCAAGTTTTGGCAACTTGAGGAGATTCAGGGGATCATGTCCATTGCCCACCTCTTGTAACATGCATGTCCATTGCCCACCTCTTGTAACATGCATGTCCATTGCCCATCTCTTCTAAAATGCTAGCCTGGGCACAAGAGTGGTAATGATGCTCACCCTTACTAAAGTGCTGTTTTTTTCCGCCGTATTGTCGGCATCCATGATATGATATTTCCTGTTATTGGCATCATTCTGGTCCAGATAGAATGGTGATAAATCTTGTCATACTGTCAAACTGAGGTGGCATGTTGGGTAAAGAACGAGCGATAGATAGCCTGTGGTTAGACTTGTTGCAAGCATTCCGCCCATCACCTTTTGTGTGTTTGTTTGTCATCATTCAGTGACAACAAAGATACAGGGAGGACATTTTCCGGCGTCCAAGAGGTCACTTGAACTTGTCCACTTGAAACTGAAACACGTTTTCCTGCTTATTGTTTTCGACGTTTGCCATTGCTATGCGCTGTTCTCTTGCACTCAGAAGCATTTGTTCTGTGAATACGAGCGAGAGAACAGGTTTAAATTCACAATAAATGCTGTGAAGAAAATGTCCCATAGTTTTTGACCTTCAAAATCTTTGCGACAAAAACAGCTAATGGTGAAGATACACGTTCCATAATATTTCCTTAGCGTAGAAAACCTCACACTATGACAAGTGGTTAAATAGTTGTCGGGGTTGCCATGTATTACCATGATTCATGGTCCTTGACAGCAGTGTCTCTCGGAATCCCCAAGGGCATTAAAATACAAAACTCCACACATGTTCAGTTTTCAGCGCCTGCAGCTAAAAGAAGAGGGGGAAAAAAACTTAAAAACGCTGAAATTCTCTAACTTTAAAGCCATTAATGGATTCTCCCCTGGGACTGAATCTAAATAGCAATGTGCAAAAAATGAAGTTAATAGCCAGAGAGAATAAAATGTCTGCATATGATTATTGTAATAATGCAAACAATTAGCATTGCTAAAGTGTGATATATTAGCCTCTTACAGAACGTGCCCCTACTCATCTGCAAAGCGGCATTGTTTAGCAACAGAAATAAAAACGCATTATCCAGTTTTGCCTTGAATCTCTTTCACTTCAAACGGATAGGCTGGCTCATTCAGAAGACGTTAACGAATCTCACCACCACCAACTGCCTGACTCTGCCTGTCTGACATGATTTACATGAGGCCGACGCGTATTATCAAATATCATTAAACCCTCATTGTCAGCAAGTAATTGTTGTGTTCTTTCCCAATACAGCCAAGTGCATAAATCTTCATGATGAATGTCCTCTCAGATATATGGAGCGAAAATAGAGACACGGGCTTTGACAGGGCGTATCTTAATGATGCACTGCGAGCATGATCTGAAGCAATTTGCCTTCATTTAGAAATGGCATGCATGGGGCGAGGAGGTCAGCCCTTGAGTGCTGTGCACGTGCCATGAGTGGCAGGCGGAGCGCACTTCTGTCTATGGGCTGATTACATAGGCGATGCGCGCGAGAAGTGAGCGCCAGAATAGCAGCCCTCTACCGCCAATGGAAGAGACCATTTCCGGAGCAGGGGAATAGGACGGTGGTTTGTCCTGCAAGGTTCGGGGGCTAACGCAGGACTAGTTCGCGTCATGCTTTTGCATGACAAAGTCCTGGGGCATTAAAATATACGCATTGTATAATACAACTTAGATTGGGCACATTTTCCAGATGAACCATATGTGGAGAAGAGTGGATTGAAATCCATGGATAAGACCATTTAAAATGGCCTTGTGCTACTCTGTGGTGGTTGTAGGGCAGCTGCTAAAATACCCACTTGATATCGGAACCTGGCACTGGAATACAGTACCTTGATCCGGGCTGTTACACAGGCACTGTCTATGTTATTCTTTACCTGAGTAGAAGTGCAACCTGCGCGCTCCCAGACAGCAGCACTCTCAACAGCCAAGAGTTATCACCTGACAGGTTTTTGTATTAGCTTGGACTGCATTTTTAAGTCCCTGCTGGTAAAAATATTGTAAAAAGCAGTGAAATCTGGTATTTTTTCCATTCTGAGACATAATCGGACACGAATGTGTGCTGTAGCAATTGGAAAGCAAACACATAAAAGGTGATTGGAGGATGGTTACATATAGTCTAAACCACTGGCAACCACTCTGAGTAGTATTCCAACTCATCATTTTTCATCGACTGCGCTACTCTAGACAGAGTCCCACATTATGCAAATCAGTACTGACCCTGCTCCTCATGAGACCAGTTCATCCCAACTGCCCAGATGATACAGCTCTGTTTAGTTAAGAACATTATCCTTTTCAATGGGGAGCTCTACAGACAAAAAAACTGAACTGGGATGGTGTTGCATTCTTTCTTTTATCTTTTTCTCATGCTGGTTATGTGAATTCCATGTGCATGCATTTTATGTCTACTGTTTGGAGTTCTAGAACTGCTGAACGGCAGTTTGTGATACTGGCTTCCACTAGCTGGTTGTACTGTGCTGCTCTCAATAAAAACTTCAAAATTCACCTACCTGGCATCCTTCAATCTTTACAAGTGGCGACGAGCGGAGAAGACTATTCCGGCTACTTCAGATACTGCGGCACAGGTGCGGTGTTGTCTTCCGGACCCAGGTTGTTAATTTTCAGAGTTCCTGTGCACTTGCAGAACTTCGGAGCTTCATCGTAATTTCTACTTGTTATTCTGGCTAATTTCTCGAAGGTCCCGTATTCCTAGGTATTTCCTTGTGCCAGCGGATTTTTGAGCATTTTCGTGCCTCTACAACAGTTGCATGGCGGTGACGTCTCCTGCAACGCGGCTCCCAGGCGGTGATTGTGACGACGCTCCCTAGCAACGACAACAGTTGCACAGCGATGATGTTCTCCTTCAACGCAGCTCCCAGGCGGCGATTGTGACGATTCTTCCTAGCAACGTGTGGTGATGCTTCAACATGGAAAAGCTTTCACGCTAAGCGCGTTACGCATTTGTGTCATCACGCCTGCGGCCATATTGGATTGGCCTTTCTAAACAACCCGTTTCCTACACCAGGCACGATGCAATCAGGCTGCCTAAACAACTTGTTTCCTACACCGGGCAAGATTCAAACCTGTTGATATCTACGGTGACGGGCACACCTAAACAACTTGTTTTCTACACCCAGGTAGGATTCAAGCTAGTTTATATCTACGGTGACAGACACACCTCAATACTTTGGGGCCGATTCCGATCTCAGCCGGTAGTGCTCCGAATCGGATTTACCGGATCCGATTCGGAGCCCTGTTTCCCGACCGAATCGTACGCGGGTCCGGCCGAGCGAGTACGATGCGAGCGCACGCGAAATCGCCGACCGACTCGTTCACGGGTCCGAACCGCACCGACCGACTCGCTCGGACTCGACTCGCACAGCGCTATGGAGACGTTTCCCGGCCGGGTAAGTACGATGCGCGCCGCGAGCAGTCCGACCGACTCGCACCGTCCGGCTCGAAAGAGCTGTCGGAGCCAGACTTTGGGGGTCCGCGTCGGACCCCCTGTACGCGTAGGCTCGCGAGTCGCACACAGGGGGAACCATGGGTCCCCCTACCTGTGCATGTACGCCGCGATGCGCATGGACGCGTACCCGCTGTAGGGGCGCCCTTGTTCGCCTCGCACCCATTGAGTCAATGGGAGCCCGCGTACGCGTTGTACGACCGGCTCCCATTGACTTCATGGGAGTCCGACCGAATCGAGTCCGATAGCATGCGAATGCATCGTACTCGTCCGGTCGGACTGCTAGGGTCCGATTCGGTCGGAATTCTCTCCGGGTCCGGCTCGGTCGGAGAGATTTCCGGCCGGAATCGGAATCGGCCCCTTTATACCTTAAAGTTTTCTGTCATTGTGTTGGCCATATTGGAGTCTACAGACCTAGTGGTATATTGGAGAAAGACTAATACTCCGGTGGGTGACATTTTTCTGTTTGTGAGACTCATTTTACCATTTAAGCACATTTTTGCCTATGCAACAAGTTTAAGCGTGCATACATTTTATCTCTAAGTGCTTTTTACTGTTTTTTTGTCTGCTTTCTTCCAAATGTTATTATTCGTTACGCCTTATGCCCACTCAAGTCATTTCATTCTAAGACTACGATTATGCAGTTTGACCCACCCAGCAAGTTCTTGCAAAACAAAGGGGAGCCACCTATCCCTTGGATTAGATGGAAAGAAGAGTTTATCATGCATCTGAAGGCAATTGATGGAAAAAGAATGTCGGCTGAAAGAAAGAAAAACATTTTTTTGCATTGTTTGGGATCGGAAGGTCAAGTAGTATATAGAACCTTGCCCCCTGTTAGATCTGGGGGTGATCACAACGTTTATGATGAGGCCATATTGTGAATAGAAAACGGTTTTAAGCCCACTACTAGTGTCACTCTTAATAGGTTCAAGTTTTATACCAGAGCTCAAGAAGAAGGAGAGAGCTTTGATGAGTTTCTTACAGCTTTGCGTGTATTATGCATAAATTGCAACTTTGATCTGATCACAGATGAAATGATCAGGGACCAAATTATAGTTCATGTCAAAAGTAAAAAGGTGCAAGAACAGTTGTGGATAATGGGCGACCCTAATTTAGAAGCTGCGATTAGTACAGCGAAAGCCTTAGAGCAGTCAGAAAAATGGATGAAATCTCTGAACAAAGACATGAAAACTCCTTTGTCAGGAGATGTAAATAGTATTACTCCTGGAACTTCTAAAAATGCTTCTGGTTATAAGGGTAACACTAAGAGTTTTCATTGTTTCAGGTGTGGCAATCCTGAACATATGGCATCTTTTCCACGTTGTCCTGCCATTGGGAAAGAGTGCAGTAAGTGTGGGCGGTTGGGACATTTCTCAAAAATGTGTAAGGATGTAAAGAAAAGTGTGAGAGGTTGGCCTGGCATATGCTGTCCACTAATTATAGTGGACACCTTGCACCAGTCCAAATCGACTCTTATGGTAGGTAGGTTAAAGACAACCTTATTGAAAGCTATCCTAGTGGTAGCTATGGAGAGCAGCCTTCAGGCTAAGTCTTGAAGGAATGTAAAGCAGCTTGTTTTACCAGTCTATAATCTCTTGAGTGACCAAATGAAAGAGCACCACACCAGGTATATATTCAAAATATATGTATTTATTACTAAACACACCCCTCTAGTCTCTTTATGAGGCTAGAGTTCAAGTACATAGGTTATAAGATCTTAAATCACAGTAATAGCACAAATACACGTTTGGGCCCTAGGGGCGTACCAAACCATATACCAATAAAGTGGTATGCGAACCACGACTGAACTAGACACTAGGCCTAGAGCCTCTAGAAGTGCTTGGACCACAAGGAACCACCCAAGGTAGTGACACAGGGGACCCACGGGAGACGCGTGCAGTGTAAATACACAACCGCGATACGCCGTTAACTTCTATGGAGAAAGTCGGGATCGGGAAAATAGAGGAAAGGGACACTTTAAAAAGGACTAGGACAAAACCCTTTGAGATCTAGGACTTTGAAGAGTCTCTACCCACGGGAGCACCGGAGTACTCGTGTTACCTCACCCAGGGAAGCCGGGTGCATAGGTGCCTTTCGGGGTCGGGTTTCGTCGTCGTTTCTTATGGCGATCTGCTGCAAAGTGCTGCTGGCGACCAGGAGAAAAGTGTCCGGGTGGATCCAAGAGTGGATCGGAGTTCTGAAGAACCTGAAAGCAGAGGGGACAGAGTCTGGGTCACTAGCCAGTGACCAGGAAGGCGATGGACAGATGCCCACCGATGTCGAGTGCTTCAGGTGCGTTGACGGTCGTCTCGTTTCTGCAGCCACGAGGTCCAGGAGGCGTTGTTGGCAACCAGGAGCAGGATTCGGGCTGGTACACGATGTCTGTCGAGTGCTGCGGTGTCGGCGACCGGATTGGACCCAACAAGCCTTGGCAACGGCAAGTCTCGATGTAGCTGAAGATCGTCGATGGTGCAGACCAGCAAGGTCTGGGGAACTCACCCAGCGAGGGTAAGTCAGGGCAGGCCTGGAGCAACCAGGGGAGCCCTTTGGTTTCTTTAGAAAGTCTTCTGGGGACCCACGAGCCGGCTGGCAAGGGATCGCGAAGACACCTCGGGCGGAATCACTCAACAGGGGCCCACGGTCACTCAGGATGGTGTAGGCCTCTGATCTTCGGAGGGATTCCTGCTGGAGGTTGGGACCACACGTGGTCCAAAGCACAGGTTCGTAGAACGTTGTGAAGGGGTTGCACTCGATAATAGTGCACGGTACCCAGGGGTCGCGGTTCCTCGTCACTCGTGGGGTCCACTTGCCTCAGCTTCGCTGGGGACTCACGATGGCCTTGGAGAAGTCAGGAAATCCACTTCTTGGGCTGCAGGGACTTCGGACTCCGGCGGGAGCGGCGTAGTTTGCGACCGTCGTTATCGTTTTTGGAGCCTGCCAAGCAGGGGAGTCACTCCTTGACCCCAAGGGAGATTCTTCAGTCCTCTAATCGTGATGTAGAGCGTCGAAGGTCCAGGATTCAGTTTCAAAGTTTAGTCCAGGGATATCTAATCTTGCTGTGGCAAGGGTTCCCCATTTTAACTAGTAAAACAGGGAGGGACTAACTCTATGACCCCACCTATGGGAGGGTCAAGGGAGGGGTGGCTACACCCACTTCCCTTTGTCCAGTTTCGCGCCAGAGCAGGGGCAGGTAGCCCCTGAGCTGGTTTGAACTGGCATATGCACAGAGGAGCCTTTGCTCCCCCAGTGCAGGACTTCAAAGCACTCTAAGAGTGCACCCACCCAGCCCCAATACACATTATCCTGTCTGGGGAGGTGGTCACACCTCCCTGCAACAGGAAACCTATTGTCCAGGCCTCCCCTGCCGGAGTTTCGTCCAGCAGCAGGAGGCCAGACTTGTGTCTGTGGCAGCAGCATCCATTTTGTGATGCCAGGGCTTCAGAAAGAAGTTACCGGGTAAGCCAGAGTTAACATGTCTTTCCCTCTAGAAGGGTGGAATGCTACCCCCGCCGCCAGGATTGGCGGGGGGGTAGTATTCCAAGATGTTTGACACCAAACACGACATGTTTAGGTGCAGCCATTCCAAAGTTAGCATTTTACCGCGAGGATATAATGCGCTTAAGAGTATATGGTCAGGCTGCACTACAAACAGCATCAGAGATGGTCTCCGAACGCTGCAGAGGGGCCCTGCTCATGCAGGGGCACCCTCTCACATAGGAACCATGCACTCTGCCTTTAGGATTGATAAGGCCTGCCTTAGGAGTGACTTATAGGTTTCTAGGTGTGTATGTATTTCGTGATATAGGTAACCTATATCACAGTAAGGGGTGCATGCACCACCTTACCCAGGCTGCAGTAGCAGACCTGTGGTGTCAGTTTGGATGGCCTTCCAGGGGTGGCATAATACATGCTGCAGCCCCTGGCAGGCCTCTGAGGTACCTATGCCCTTGGTACATAGTATACCATATACTAGGGACTTATAAGGGCACTCCAGATCCCAATCAGAGATGTGCCTAAGGCACATGGAATCCATTTTACAGAGAAAGCAGATAGACTGGGGCCCTGAATAGCAGGATCCCAGTCCAACTAAGTCATAAACCAGCAAAACACCATAAAAAAGTGGGGGCAACCATATAGTCAGATTCCACCTTCCTACATAACCCCCCAAACGAAAGGAGATAAGGCTAACCTTGGCCAGTTGAGCCTATATTGACTAAGTGGCCATATAAGGAAGCACCTGCACTAGCATGGTTGCCCCCTATGTTATGGTCCACTAAGCAATCCCTCACCCTAAGGGTATGAGAGGGTCTCCACCATGGGGAATCACTACCTCTGGTGTGCTTAGGTAAAGTACAAGGCTGGTGAGGTGTCTGAGTAGGGAAGTGAGGCCCTAGGAATGTTGGCCTCAGTTTCCTCAGATCACTGGTCACCATGTATGCCTGTCTTTCCATGACTGAGTTGCACTTTGCTCTAAGGGTCAACCTTTGGCTGCCTACAGCTGGGGGTTGGGTCCCTTTGGATGGAACACTGGAGGGACATGGCAGGTTTGGAACCTTCTGGTCCCAGGTTTGCCCTTGCCTACCAGAGTCCTTCTGGGGGAGGTCCCTACATAAAGGTATGGGGGATCCCTCAGTGTGTAGAGGAATTTTCACCTGGCTAGGGCTACTAGACTGGCTGCCCCTAATCTGCTGATGGGGGCTTCCTCTGGACAGGGGGCCCGGGGGTCCACTGACCTCCCTGACCTCTGTAGCCCTGGGCTGACTGAGGCAGGGTAGAGAGGGGCAGGTTACCTGCTCCAGACTGGGTACCACAGTGGAAGGGTCCTCTGCCATCAGGGGTGTGGCCAGGCCAGGCCTGACTACCTCTGTGGCAGTTCCTTCACTAGGGGTAGGGTCAGTTCCCTGAGGAGGCTGACCCTTACCTACTGTCTGGGGGAAGAAGACTTTTCTTCAATCCTTTTGCTCTCTTTTGGGGGAGAGTGGGCCATTCTTTCAGGCTCCATCTCTCCAAAGTCTTGGGCTGGGGCTGTGGCCATCACAGCCCCACTAACCTTTGCAGGGACGCCCAACATCCTAAGATGGGTTTGGTG
Organism: Calotriton arnoldi; assembly: GCA_963921515.1. Classification (NCBI taxonomy): domain Eukaryota; kingdom Metazoa; phylum Chordata; class Amphibia; order Caudata; family Salamandridae; genus Calotriton; species Calotriton arnoldi. The sequence goes on along the minus strand of CAWUFW010022479.1, from coordinate 68,510 downwards.
TTCAACTTCAGCCCAGGCTGAAATTTCCAAATCATTGCCCATCAGGCAATCTACAGGTAGGGTTGGGGACACTGCCACTCTTTTGGGCCTGTGACCCCCTCCCAGCTGAGATTGACTATGGCCATGGGGTGATCTGTTCTGACACCATCAATGTTGGTCACCTGGTATTTAAACTCAGGTAAAAGCTGGTGAGGGGGACTAGTTTCCCTGCCACCATGGTGACACTAGCCCCTGTGTCCCTAAATGCCACAGCTTTCTGACCATTAATCATTGGCTCCAGTCTGTACCTGCCCAATGCTATGGGACCCATGATAAAGGTGGCAAATCCTATACCACCATCAGAGTCAGAGGAGTCTGTTGAGGGGTCCCTGTCTAAACTAGGGCCCACCTCTGTTCCTCTTGCAAAAGCACCCAACTTTTGGGTGCACTACTCCCAACTGGAGGATTACTACTGGTAGTACCAGGAGGGGTGGTAGTAGTTGTGGGAGGAACATTTTCTTTATTGCCAATCCTGGGGCAACTGGGATCAGTTTTCCAGTGCCCAGGCTTTTTACAGACATGGCAATATGGTTTCTTTTCAGGAGAGGAAGGAGTTTGGGACCCACCCCCAGAAGAGGAATTTTGGGGCCCTGTAGGGGACTTATCCTTAGATTTATCCCCACCTTTCTCTTGGGACTTAGTAGAATCTTTCTTCTGGTCACCACCCTGATTTCTAGTTTTTACTCTGGTTCTGACCCATTTGTCTGCCTTCTTTCCCAATTCTTGGGGAGAGGTCAGATCAGAGTCCACCAGATACTGGTGCAAAAGCTGGTTTTGACGATTATTAAGGATCTGCTCCCTCATAATCAAATTGTACAATCCTAAAAAGTCATGCACTTTGTTGCCATGTATCCAACCTTCCAGAGCCTTTGTAGCACAATCTACAAAATCAACCCAGTCTTGAGTCTGAGCTTTTGGGTGTCTCTGAACTTCAACCTATACTGTTCAGTGGTTAGGCCAAACCCATCTATCAGAGCACTCTTCAAGACTGTGTAATTGTCAGCATCCTCTTCTCTTACAGTGAGGAGCTTGTCTCTACCTTTGTCTGCAAAGGAGAGCCACAAGATTGCTGCCCACTGCCTCTGGGGGACCTTCTGAACTTTACAGGCCCTCTCCAGTGCAGTTATCCATTTGTGGATGTCATCCCCACTCTGGTAGGGAGGGACAATCTTGTTTAGGTTTCTATGGTCATAAGACCTGTCCCTATCTCTAGGGATATTGTTGCCACCATGGGACTCTAGTCCCAACTTTCTTCTCTCTCTAAGGAGATCTAGGGATTCTCTATCTAAAGCCAATTGCTTCTTCCTGATCTCTAGTTGAGTTTCCTCATACTGGACCAGTCTCTTTCTTCTCTCATGAGAGGATTCCCTCCTGTGAGAAGAAACAGAGCTCCCTATTGAGGTGCCAGAGTGGTTAGACTCCTGAGAAGGAGACCTAGACTTTCTGAGCACACTCATAATCCTTCCTGGGGGACAAAGGTGTGGTTCTCTAGATCCTCATCTTCATCTTCCCCAGAAGGGATTGGGTTTTCCAGGTCGGGGTCATTGTCACCCTCCTGGTCAGTTTCAGAGGGGGCTGGGGGTAGTAGTACCCCTGGCCCCTTCCTCATCTGCTGGCCCACCCTCTGCTCCTACCCCTTCAGTCTCTGAAGACTTACTAAGATCATAAGCCACCAACAACTCCTGGAGGTGTTGGGTGGTGGGACTTTGGCCTGTCCTTAATTTCCTCACGTTACACAAAGCTCTCAGTTCCAAGAATGGGAGTGTGTCATACTTGGAGGGGGAAGCTCAATGGCTTCCTGCAGGGCATCTCTAGATCCTGCTTTTAAAGACATTACTAGTGTGGTGTGGTGTATGCACTACCTACTCTAGTGTGGCCTACTAAACTCTCTTGAGTTGTAGAAAGGGTTGTGCTATCCCTTAACACACAACTCTAAGTTCAGTAGAACTTACTGATATTCTAAGCTTAAATTATATGTACCTTAGGTACCTTTAGTGGTTTTCAGTTGATCAATTCAATTGAGATTATCTGGTAAAACAATAGCAAGCTGGAATCCCACACGCTGCACACCAATGTGAGAGGTTGGCCTGGCATATGCTGTCCACTAATTATAGTGGGCACCTTGCACCAGTCCAAATCGACTCTTATGGTAGGTAGGTTAAAGACAACCTTATTGAAAGCTATCCTAGTGGTAGCTGTGGAGAGCAGCCTTCAGGCTAAGTCTTGAAGGAATGTAAAGCAGCTTGTTTTACCAGTCTATAATCTCTTGAGTGACCAAATGAAAGAGCACCACACCAGGTATATATTCAAAATATATGTATTTATTACTAAACACACCCCTCTAGTCTCTTTATGAGGCTAGAGTTCAAGTACATAGGTTATAAGATCTTAAATCACAGTAATAGCACAAATACACGTTTGGGCCCTAGGGGCGTACCAAACCATATACCAATAAAGTGGTATGCGAACCACGACTGAACTAGACACTAGGCCTAGAGCCTCTAGAAGTGCTTGGACCACAAGGAACCACCCAAGGTAGTGACACAGGGGACCCACGGGAGACGCGTGCAGTGTAAATACACAACCGCGATACGCCGTTAACTTCTATGGAGAAAGTCGGGATCGGGAAAATAGAGGAAAGGGACACTTTAAAAGGACTAGGACAAAACCCTTTGAGATCTAGGACTTTGAAGAGTCTCTACCCACGGGAGCACCGGAGTACTCGTGTTACCTCACCCAGGGAAGCCGGGTGCATAGGTGCCTTTCGGGGTCGGGTTTCGTCGTCGTTTCTTATGGCGATCTGCTGCAAAGTGCTGCTGGCGACCAGGAGAAAAGTGTCCGGGTGGATCCCAGAGTGGATCGGAGTTCTGAAGAACCTGAAAGCAGAGGGGACAGAGTCTGGGTCACTAGCCAGTGACCAGGAAGGCGATGGACAGATGCCCACCGATGTCGAGTGCTTCAGGTGCGTTGACGGTCGTCTCGTTTCTGCAGCCACGAGGTCCAGGAGGCGTTGTTGGTGACCAGGAGCAGGATTCGGGCTGGTACACGATGTCTGTCGAGTGCTGCGGTGTTGGCGTCCGGATTGGACCCAACAAGCCTTGGCAACGGCAAGTCTCGATGTAGCTGAAGATCGTCGATGGTGCAGACCAGCAAGGTCTGGGGAACTCACCCAGCGAAGGTAAGTCAGGGCAGGCCTGGAGCAACCAGGGAGCCCTTTGGTTTCTTTAGAAAGTCTTCTGGGGACCCACGAGCCGGCTGGCAAGGGATCGCGAAGACACCTCGGGCGGAATCACTCAACAGGGGCCCACGGTCACTCAGGACGGTGTAGGCCTCTGATCTTCGGAGGGATTCCTGCTGGAGGTTGGGACCACACGTGGTCCAAAGCACAGGTTCGTAGAACGTTGTGAAGGGGTTGCACTCGATAATAGTGCACGGTACCCAGGGGTCGCGGTTCCTCGTCACTCGTGGGGTCCACTTGCCTCAGCTTCGCTGGGGACTCACGATGGCCTTGGAGAAGTCAGGAAATCCACTTCTTGGGCTGCAGGGACTTCGGACTCCGGCGGGAGCGGCGTAGTTTGCAACCGTCGTTATCGTTTTTGGAGCCTGCCAAGCAGGGGAGTCACTCCTTGACCCCAAGGGAGATTCTTCAGTCCTCTAATCGTGATGTAGAGCGTCGAAGGTCCAGGATTCAGTTTCAAAGTTTAGTCCAGGGATATCTAATCTTGCTGTGGCAAGGGTTCCCCATTTTAACTAGTAAAACAGGGAGGGACTAACTCTATGACCCCACCTATGGGAGGGTCAAGGGAGGGGTGGCTACACCCACTTCCCTTTGTCCAGTTTCGCGCCAGAGCAGGGGCAGGTAGCCCCTGAGCTGGTTTGAACTGGCATATGCACAGAGGAGCCTTTTGCTCCCCCAGTGCAGGACTTCAAAGCACTCTAAGAGTGCACCCACCCAGCCCCAATACACATTATCCTGTCTGGGGAGGTGGTCACACCTCCCTGCAACAGGAAACCTATTGTCCAGGCCTCCCCTGCCGGAGTTTCGTCCAGCAGCAGGAGGCCAGACTTGTGTCTGTGGCAGCAGCATCCATTTTGTGATGCCAGGGCTTCAGAAAGAAGTTACCGGGTAAGCCAGAGTTAACATGTCTTTCCCTCTAGAAGGGTGGAATGCTACCCCCGCCGCCAGGATTGGCGGGGGGTAGTATTCCAAGATGTTTGACACCAAACACGACATGTTTAGGTGCAGCCATTCCAAAGTTAGCATTTTACCGCGAGGATATAATGCGCTTAAGAGTATATGGTCAGGCTGCACTACAAACAGCATCAGAGATGGTCTCCGAACGCTGCAGAGGGGCCCTGCTCATGCAGGGGCACCCTCTCACATAGGAACCATGCACTCTGCCTTTAGGATTGATAAGGCCTGCCTTAGGAGTGACTATAGGTTTCTAGGTGTGTATGTATTTCGTGATATAGGTAACCTATATCACAGTAAGGGGTGCATGCACCACCTTACCCAGGCTGCAGTAGCAGACCTGTGGTGTCAGTTTGGATGGCCTTCCAGGGGTGGCATAATACATGCTGCAGCCCCTGGCAGGCCTCTGAGGTACCTATGCCCTTGGTACATAGTATACCATATACTAGGGACTTATAAGGGCACTCCAGATCCCAATCAGAGATGTGCCTAAGGCACATGGAATCCATTTTACAGAGAAAGCAGATAGACTGGGGCCCTGAATAGCAGGATCCCAGTCCAACTAAGTCATAAACCAGCAAAACACCATAAAAAAAGTGGGGGCAACCATATAGTCAGATTCCACCTTCCTACATAAAGCACTTCTGTAAATTCTTTCAAGGGAAAAGTTTCATGTGTTTCTAGGGATCCACATGATGATATGCAGTGTGGTGTGGAAACAGGTATAGTTGTTTCCATTCGTGGTTTTCCTGATGATTCTGTGGCACAAGATGTGGTGGGTCCCCCTAAATGTCTTGTGCATATATTGGATAGAGACCTTGAATTAATGGCGGATTCTGGTTCGCCTTGGACCATCATTACCAGAGAATATTGTATTCAGTGTTTTGGTTATTTAGTAAACTTAGATACTCTCATAGAATCTGACATTATTGCTGAGAGTTTTGATAGATCCAAAATTGAAATTATAGGCTTTAAAGAACTAGTAATTGAATTCAAAAACAGAACGGCTCTCATTAAGTTGTATGTGGCTATTAAGGGTGTGAGTGTGTTGGGTTGACGTGATCAGGCTAAGCTCGGCATAATTTTAAATACCAGAAGTAAGGAACCTGTGTCTACCATTGCTGAGTGTTCCAATAGTGCTGATTTTCCCAAACTTTATCCCACTTTTTTTTCGGAGGAGCTTGGGAAATTAGTTGGTTTTAGTCATAAGATCAGAGTCAAAGACGGATCTGTGTCTGTCAAGCAAAAGCTTAGAGGAGTTCCTATTACCGTGAGAAAAGAGTTGAAAAACATGTTGGAGGAAATGATTCAAGTAGGCATTATTAAGGAGATAGAGTCATCAGAGTGGGTTTCTCCCATTGTTTTAGCCCGTAAGCTGGATAAAAGTCTGAGACTTTGTGTGGACTTGAGGGCATTGAATGCACATTTAGCAGTTGATTGCCATCGTCTACCCAACATCAATGAAATGCTATGTATGTTGGAAGGAGCACGTGTTTTCTCCACATTGGATCTCCATTCAGCATACTACCAAATCGAATTGACAGAACATTCTAAGAAATTCACTGCGTTCATAACACCACATGGGTTGTTTCAATTCAAAAGGATGCCCTTTGGTTTAGCCCCGGCGGCATCTGTATTTCAAAGGGCAATGTATCACATATTTAAGGATGTAAGTGATTTCGTCAAGTGTTTTCAGGATGATAAACTTATTTTTTCAAAGAACAATGAAGAACACTTTAGTCATGTCAAAAAAGTGTGTGAAAGGTTGGAGAAATGTGGTTTGACACTCACAGCAGGGAAGTGCAATTTTTTTTGTGAATCTGTGGAGTATCTTGGACATACACTGTCAGGCAATGGTGTTGTGCCTAAAAAATCCTTGGTAGACGCTATCGTCAAGGCACCATCACCTGATAATAAAGAAAAGCTGCTGCCATTCGCAGGATTATGTGAATACTATAGTAAGTTCATACAAAACTTTTCCACAAAAATGGAACCACTTAGAGAGTTGACAAGGAAATCCACAGAGTTTGTTTGGTCAGAGAAAAAGGAATCAGCATTCCAGCAGATTAAGAGAGAAATTGCGTTTGCTCCCACTCTTGAATCCTTTTGTTTGAACAAAATGTGTGTTATTACTGTGGATGCAAGTTTGTACAGGTTAGGTAGTGTATTGAGTCAGAGGAGTGGTAAGGGAGAGTGGTGTGTGGCATTTGCATCCAGGACTCTCTCAGAAACCGAGAGAAGGTATGCTGTAATTGAAAAAGAACTTTTGGCCTGTATTTGGGCCATTGAACACTTTCGGAACTAAGGGGTCTATTAGGATGGCGGTCGGAAAACCACCCGACCGCCATGGTACCGGAAATCAACCGCCCGCCGGTACCGCGGCAAAACCGGCGGTCAGATTAGGATCAACCGCCAAAAAATGCCGACCGCGGTGGAAAGAGGCAACGAAAACCCGCCCGCAGCGTGCGGAGCCGGTGAAAAACCATCGCTACGGTCGGATTAGCGGTGGAAACACACAAAACCACAGCCAGACACGCGGAGTAACCGCCCGTGAAATTAGGATTCCCCCGATGTGACAGCGGTACGTTCCGCAGTTTCTGACCGCCGCGGTCGCAAACAGTGAGGAATGAGAGAGCCGGCGGAAGGGCTGTAGCAAAGCCACCGCTGCGGACGCTCCGTGACAAAAATGGCGATCGACAGAAAAAACCCACAACAAGGCCACCAAGTGCACACAGCAAACTAGCCCTGCCCCCAAAAACACCTAACACACCCCAATGACACACCCCCATGGCAACTTCAAAACTACAAATCCCGGGACAACCCACACAACACACCTGACAGCAATACCCCATTCTGACACACCCACATAGCTGAGTATAAAACCAGCCCCTTCCCTGACCACAATCCTTTGCAATACTCCAGAAGTGAAGGGCCAAACACCACAGCTGAAAGGAGAGGCAAATCAACACACCATCACTACACACACACACCACACACTTCACCACCACCACTTCCACACCTGAACCTCTAACCCCTTTGCACATCACACACCATACACATCACCACCACCACCACCACCACTTACACACCTGCACCTCTAACCCCTTTGCACATCACACACCATGTCACCACAGAAAATGCCCAAATTCACAGAGAGTGAGTTGACAGTCATGGTAGATGAGATAATCAGAGTAGAACCACAATTGTTTGGTAACCTGGTCCAACAGACACCATTAGCTACCAGAACGCAAATGTGGGTAAGGATAGTTGACAAGATCAATGCAGTAGGGACCACTCGCGCAACAAACAGGAAATCATGAAGCGGTGGCATGACCTGAAGAGTGTTGTCAAAAAGAAGAGGAACAAGAACCATCAGCTGGCTCAGAGGACTGGCGGTGGCCCTCCCATTCCACCAAGAACATTCACTGCATGGGAGGAGAAGGTGCTTGTAAAAATCAAAAGGAGAGGGAGGAAAGATACTGGAGCCAGTTCACTTCCCCTGGTATATATGTTTTATCAAAGAGAACTAACTCTGGAGTGGGTGCTCCTAGCGTATGTTTGTTTTGGAAAGGAAACACATTATGTTTATAGTAAGGCCCTCATTCACCAACCTAGTTGGTGACATGCTTCATCATCGGGCCCCACCCAAGGCACCGAGTGCACCTTGGGTGTGCTACGACACCTGGATACAACGGCGCTGGTATTGTGCCATGAGAGTGCAGTGAAAGGAAGTGAGTGAATGTTAAAAAAGCTGTCCTAAGGGTCCCTAGGATAAAAAATTACTATTTTAATGGGTGGGCCCTTGGCAGTAAATAAAAACGAGAGTCGGATATTTAAGGAGATCTTATGGTAACTCCAATATCCTAGTCGGTCAACATGTTTCAGCCATGCTCTCTTAGTGGTATGGCTTTCTTCAGGACCTATGTGTAGTGCAAAGTGAGTGGTCTAAAAATGTGTTATTAGAAGACCATATATGTGACACACGCGCTAAGGTGTGATATGTGGTAGAGGAGAATTTCCTCTAGTGGCGCTTTCCTGTGGGGAAGGAAAAGACAAACAAACATACAGAGAAACATGTAACATACTGGTATAGTTGTTCCAGGAGCGGAGTGTCGGTGCTCTTATGCGGTCAAAGGCACAGTGAGGACAGGGTGTGGCGTAATTAGTTATAATCGACGCCTGGCAATTTATGCAGTACCGGGTGGTAATCAAGATGCGCTTAACATGGTGCATCGTGTAACTTAAAAACGAAAAGCGAAAAGAGCAAAATATCTTACTCAGACAATATCCGGAAAGTGCCCCATGAGTTCCATGTGGGGGCCCGACCTGTAGTCACACTCTATGTGACAAAAATTAAAAGAGGAGACAAAAGCGATTTAAAATTTACCCGCATGCTTGGCTTTGAGAAAATGCCAGCAGCGGGGTGGAGAGGCAGTTTTAAAGCATACCCCCCTTAGGATTTTCCCACTTACTTCATCAAGGTCTAGGACCCTTCTCGGTACCTGCTTCAGCCGCCATGGAGCTCCTTGGTAGAATGAGTGGAGCTGGGCGGTGGTTTAAATACTCTGCTGGTTCCAACAGGTGTCAGCGAGTTCGGTTAATTGGGAACCGTTGTGGCTGGTTCAATGGGTTTCAGGTGCTGGTTTAGGCTGTCTTCTGATGGGTCTGTAGGAGAGAACAGGCATAGAGAAAAGACACGCCCCTGTGGGAGTGTAGACATGGAGAAAAGACACGCCCCTGTGGGAGTGTCCAGTGCTTATGTGTGCAGAAAAACTAAAATAAACTGAACTGAAGTTTAACTCATAAAAGTCCCGGAGGTACTGCTAATTGTAGCAGGTGTTGTTATTCTCAATTCAAGTGTGCCTACTAATTGTGGCTTGAAAGAAATCTGAGAATGATTCGTGTTGATTGGGAACATATCACAAAGGAGAAGAAACGTAGAGTCTAGTGTAGACATATACTTGGATTCGCACTGTCGTGTGAAAAAAGATGTTGCTTTTGTTAGGTCAAGTGGTGCTCTTGACACTAAGGTGGTTATGTAATGTCTCATTTTGGGTGGCCTGTTTGGGAGTTAAAACAGGGAGTGTTGCTCACACTGAGGTGATGTCCAGGTTAGTCTTTTTGTAAGGCAGGAATATTTTACGCATGGTGCTGTGGTTCAGGTTGGATTCAGGCTAGTCCAGGGTATGTTGTCATTTAACCCTGTGACATTCGTGGAAAGGCGATAGATCCAACGTTGCTCCTTAAGTAGCAGGATCCTGTCATTTGAAAGGGTCTGGCTGTTGATATGTTCTATTACAGTCCAGTTTAGGTCATTAGGGGTGTGGTTTGCTTGGATGAAGTGGTCTGTCAGTTTACTTATGTTTTTTCTACACCGTATGGTGCTGCGATGTTCCACAATTCGGGTTCTGACTTTGCGACTCGTCATGCCTACATAACGAAGGCCGCATTTGCAGGTGATCAGATAGATGACATTATTGGAGTTGCAGTTAGTGTGGTGGAGCTGTTGCCACGTTTTTCCTGTCTCCAGGCTCAAGTTTTTAGTTGCTTTTGTAAGATGGCAGACACTGCAGTCACCGCAGGGGTAGTGACCTTTAATGCCGGGGAACCCCCACGCATTAAGTACAGTGTTAGGTGCTGGAGTTCTGAGTATAGGTGGTCTGGTGGAGACCAGGCGGTCTCGAAGGCTACCCGCTTTTTTGTATGCCAATAGCGGGCGTTCCCATTTTATGGTGCCATTGTTTATTATGTGCCAGTTCTTGTTAAGTATCTTGGCTACTTGATTTGAGGCCACATTGTAGGTGGTGACGCAGGTCAAACGTGTCATGGTGTTGTACCGTGTGTTGTCCTCTAGGAGGGCGTCCCTCTGTTGGTTACGGGCCCTCTTCTTGGTGGTATTGATTATCTTCTCCGGGTACCCGCATGCTCGTAGTTTATCCGCTAGTTCAGAGGATTGCAGTTTGTAGTCTCTAGTGAGGCTGCAGTTACAGCGTATACGTAGAAATTGGCCGTATGGCAGGTTTTCTCTGAGGGGCCTCGGGTGGAAGCTGCTGAACTGCAGTAGGGAGTTACGTGATGTAGGTTTGTGATATGTGGTAGTCTGTAGTTTGCCCTCTGTTGCCTCGATGTTTAGGTCCAGGAAGGCTATCTTGGAGTTGCTAGCGCTACTGGTGAACCGTAGGAAGGGATCCCGCTGGTTAAGCTACGTCAGGAAATTGTCGAGGGTGTCGACCGGCCCTGTCCATATCATGAGGATATCGTCGATGTAGCGTCGCCAAAATTGAATGTTGGTGCTGTATGGGTTGGTAGCTGCCAGGATGTGTTGTTTCTCAAACTGATATACGTAGAGGCCAGCTACGCTGGGGGCAAAAACACTGCCCATAGACGTCCTGTTCGTCTGCAAGTAGAACTCTCCTTCAAATTCGAAATAATTTTGTTTAAGTGCTAGGGTGGCGCACTGCAGAATAAATTCCCTCGGTGTCGTATGCTCCCAGGTGGTTTCATAGAGCATATCACTGAGCATTTGTAAGGTATCGTCCTGTGGAAGGCTCGTATATAAACTCCTGATATCCAAACCTACTAGGAGTTGGACAGTGGGGTCAAAATCAGTATCTTTGATGAGTTTCAGGAGATGTTTTGTGTCCTTTATGTAGGTGGAGGACGCTTGGACCATTGGGTTTAAGAAAAATCACAAAACCTAGATACCGGTTCTAGGAGGGAATTGATCCCTGATACTATCGGGCGTCCAGGTGGTGGTCTTGTCTCTTTATGAATTTTAGGGACCGTACAAAAATACGGTACCTTTGCCTTCTTAGCACAGATGTAATTAGCCTCTTGTTTGGAAATCTGGTTGTTGGTCTCCGCAGTTTCTACCAGAGAGATAATAGTGTCCTTCAGGGTGGTGGTGGGGTCTTCTGTCAGGCGTTTGTAGTTCCGAGGGTAGTTTAGAAGCCTCCTACACTCAGTGGTGTAGTCTGTCTTGTTCTGAATGACTATCCCTCCACCCTTGTCAGCTGGTTTTATAACAATGAGGGGGTTTTCTTGGAGGTTACGTATGGCCTCTCTTTCTTTGGTAGTCAGGTTGTTGAAGGGCTTAGGTGGATCAAGATTTTCAATTTGATGATAGACTGCCTGCTCAAAGGTGGTAATTTCCACAGGGATGCAGGAAGGTGGTGGGAAAAATGAGGATTTAACTTTCAGTCCTGTCTCATTGGTTTGTACATTGGGTTCCGTTAGGGGTTGTCTTTCAAAAAACGCCTTTAGTTTCAGCTTACGAAAGAATTCAGCTAATTCCATGTTAGAAATGGGATCTCTAGTTGGCAAGGGTTTGCACCTTTGTCCAAGTAGGGACCCTTCTTCCTAGTCAGGGTAAGGGTGTTACACTCGTAAAGTAACCCCTGCTCACCCTCGTGGTAGCTTGGCACGAGCAGTCGGGCTTAATTCAGAGGCAGTGTGTAAAGCATTTGCACATAACCAACAGTAATACAGTGTAAGCACTACAAACGGACACCACACCAGTTTAGAAAAATAACCAATATTTTATATACTCAAGACAAGACCAATTACGACGAAAATCCACAATACTGTACTTTAAAACGAATGCTTGATACGGTAACTTCTTCTTTGCAGGAATAGCACAAAAGCAAAGTTCGTACGAGTCGGTAGCTCCGTCCGAGCCTACCGTGATGCTGAAAACCACTGAGTCTAACAGTTCCAGCCGACCGCGTCGATACGGGCCAGCAGAGTCATGAACAGACTCGGTTACAGTACCTTTCTCGTTGTGGCTGGTACGGAGTGTACGAGCCGGTCGGCGTTCGCCGCGGTTGCGGTGCAAGACGGAGTGATGCAAGGTGCGGTGTCCCTCGATGCGGTGCAGGCAGCGGCTCGATGAGCGTCGTGCAGACGGAGTCGGTGAGTCCAAGGCGTGCGATGCAGGGTGAGACGATGCTCGATGCGGTGCTGACAGGTTGCGATGCAGGCGACCTAGCCGGAGTGCGGGAGCTGGCGTCGGACAGCGGTGCGAGTCGGAGCGGTGCGTCGCAGACGTGCGAGCGGTGCCCCAAATGCGGTGCGGTCACGACTCTTGAGCCAGTTGCAGCGACCTCGTCGGTCGGGTCCAGTTGGTTCAGTGAAGCGATGCGATGCGAACTGCGGTGCCCACAGGTCACGGTGCAAGCAGCGGCTCGATGTTGGCGGCGTCGGACGTCGCCCACGGTAAGACCAGGGTTGCGATGCGAAGCGGGGCGATGCGGTCTGCGGTGCAAACAGGTCACCGGCCAGGGATGGATTCGGTTGACGGAGTCGGTTGCAGTTCCCTTCCTCTATGGCAACTGAAACAGCGTTCCAGAAGCGGTACCCAGAGGCTTGTGAAGTCTTTGTAGTCCCTGAGACTTCTTAACAGGAGGCCAGCTCGGTTTCAGGCCCTTGGAGATACTCAGCACAAGTTTGTAGAAAGTTCAGTCCAGTCCTTTCACTGCCCAAGACAGAAGCAGCAACTGCAGGCCAACCCAACAAAGCAACAACACAGCAAAGGGGCAGTACTCCTCCTGGCAGCTCTTCCAGCTCTTCGTCTTGGCAGGTTCCTTGATTCCAGCGAGATCTAAATTCATGGGGTCAGGGCCCCAATATTTATATCCCAAATTCCTTTGTTCTCTGAAGGCAGAGAGGCCTTTGCCTAGTCCAAACCAGTTCTGGAGCACTTTGTTGACAAGTCTCCGTCCCTTCTTTCAGTGAGTAGGCCAGGGACATCAGACGCACCACAGGAGGTGGAGCCAGCATTGTGGAGGGAAGGCACTGTCCTATTCAGGGCCCAGGTGCGACCCCTCCCACCCATCTACATGTAGATCTTGCTATTCAGCCCTGCGCTGACTTACCCTGTCTCCTGGCATCCCCCAGCCCCTGTCACTCACACTCCAGGCAAGGAATACACAACCTCGCAGAGGCAGGCTTGGATGGTTAGACAAGAAAATACCCACTTTCTAAAAGTGGTATTTTCAAACACAGAATGTTAAAACCAACTTCACTAAAAGCTGCATTTTATCATTCTGAGTCCAGGCATACTAAACTCGACTTCCTACCATGTTCCCGGGGTCAGTTAGGATTATAAGCTGTAATAATCAAAACTGCCCGTTCTGGCCTAGGGGAACAGGTAGCCTTGCAATAGTGAAAAACGAACTAGGCTGTAATTCACTATCAGGACATGCCGCACACACCCGGGCATGTCCTACCTTTCGCATACACCGCACCCTGCCCACAGGGGTACCTTGGGCCTACCTTAGGGGTGACTAACATGTAGCAAAGGGAAGGTTTAGGGACTTGCAAGTGTGTGCACTTGCCAAGTCGACATGGCAGCCCCAGGCTGCGCACAGGCTCTGCGATGGCAGGCCCGAGTTACATTTCACGGGCTGTTTGCGTGGGTGGCACAATCCAGTGCTGCAGCCCACCAACAGCATTTGGTCTATAGGCCCTGGCACTCGCAGTGCACTTTACAAGGGACTGACAGATAAACCAAATAGGCCAATCATGGAAACACCAATCCCTAACGCATTTTATACAGGAGCACTTGCACTTTCCCACTGGACCGCAGTGAGGAAAGTGCGCAGAATCATTACACCAGCAAAAACAGAGTCAAAACCGGGAGGTCAGAAAGCAAAAAGTCAGGGGAAACACGCCAAAAGATGCCAAGTCTAACACATGTCCCCTCCAGCTGAAAGTAGGGAGAACTACCCAACCCCATTGGAGTTCTCCTCACTAAGGCGGAAGAACCTGGACAGACCATCTGCGTTGGCGTGTTCTGTACCAGGACGGTGTTCCACCGTAAAGTCCATTCCCTGTAGGGAGATGGACCACCTCAGCAGTTTTGGATTCTCACCCCTCATTTGCATCAACCATCTGAGGGGCCTGTGGTCTGTCTGAACCCGGAAGTGAGTCCCAAACAGGTATGGTCTCAACTTCTTCAGCGCCCAGACCACAGCAAAAGCTTCCCTTTCTATGGCACTCCACCTCTGTTCCCTGGGAAGTAGTCTCCTGCTAAGGAAGACTACAGGCTGATCCAGGCCCTCTTCGTTCAGTTGTGAGAGCACCGCTCCCACACCATGCTCTGAAGCGTCAGTCTGCACGACAAATTCTTTGGAGAAGTCAGGTGCCTTGAGCACGGGCGCCGTGCACATGGCTGCCTTCAGGGCATCAAAAGCTTTCTGGCAGGACTCAGTCCAGATCACTTTCCTGGGCTGCCTCTTAGAGGTCAGCTCTGTTAAGGGAGCAACGATGGTGCCATAGCCCTTAACAAATCTCCTATAGTAGCCGGTGAGACCTAAGAAGGCCCTCACCTCTGTCTGGGTCTTGGGGGTTCCCAAGCCAGAATGGTGTCAATCTTGGGTTGTAGGGCGCCACCTGGCCGCTTCCTACCTGGTGTCCCAAGTACACCACAGAACCCTGCCCGATCTGGCACTTACTGGCCTTGATCGTGAGGCCTGCCCCTTGCAGAGCCCTCAACACTTTCTCAAGGTGCTGTAAATGTTCTTCCCAGCTGGAACTGAACACAGCAATGTCATCCAGGTAGGCGGCACTGAAATCCTCCAGCCCGGCCAACACCTGATTGACCAACCTCTGAAAGGTGGCAGGGGCATTCTTCAACCCAAAGGGCATCACCCGGAATTGGTAATGACCTTCTGGGGTTGAGAATGCTGATCTCTCCTTGGCCCCATCGGTTAAGGCAATCTGCCAGTACCCAGACGTCAAATCAAACGTGCTGAGGAACTGGGCAGCTCCCAACCGATCAATGAGCTCATCAGCTCTGGGGATGGGGTGCGCGTCGGTCCTGGTGACGGCATTGAGCCCACGGTAGTCCACACAAAACCGGAGTTCTGGAGTGGCACCGGGCGCCGCAGCCTTTGGGACCAAGACCACTGGGCTGGCCCAAGGACTGTGGGAGGGCTCAATCACCCCTAACGCCAACATCTTAGAGACCTCCTCCTTGATGCTGGCTCTGACCCGGTCAGTCAACCTGTAAATCTTGTGCTTCACAGGAGGGCTGTCACCGGTGTCCACGTCATGGGTACACCAGTGAGTAACACCGGGGGTCAGAGAGAACAGTGGGGCGAACTGTCCCAACAACTGGCGACAGTCCCCTGCTGCTCCTGAGTCAGAGTAGGGGAGAGGATCACACCCTCTACTGACCCATCATGCTCCTTGGTAGACAGGAGGTCAGGGAGAGGCTCACTCTCCTCCTCCACCCCATCATCTGTCGCCAAGAGCATACTCACTTCGGACCTCTCGAAGTGGGGCTTGAGGCGGTTCACGTGAAGGACCCTCAAAGGGTTCCTTGGAGCCTGCAAATCCACCAGGTAGGTGACGTCACTTTTGCGCTCCTTTACCTCATATGGCCCAGTCCACTTGTCCTGCAAGGCACAAGGTGCCACTGGGGCCAATACCCACACTTTTTGCCCAGGTTGAAATTCGACCAGAGTGGCATTCTGGTCATACCATCTCTTCATTTCTTCCTGGCTTGCTTCTAGGTTCGCCTGAGCGAGTTTCCTGAAGCGGGCAGTTTGGTTTCTAAAGGCCAGCATGTAGCTAAATACATCCTGGGGAGTTTTCCTGGGAGCTGCCTCCCAGCCTTCCTTGACCAAACTCAGAGGTCCTCTCACAGGGTGGCCATACAGGAGCTCAAAGGGGCTGTACCCAAGAGACTTCTGAGGCACCTCTCTGTACGCAAAGAGTAGGCATGGCAAGAGGACATCCCACTTACGCCTCATGGGTTCTGTTAGACCCTTGATCATGCCTTTCAAGGTCTGGTTGAATCTCTCCACCAGACCGTTTCCTTGTGGGTGGTAAGGAGTGGTGAACTTGTAGGTTACACCACACTCCTTCCACAGGGATGTCATATACTTCGATATGAAATTGGTCCCCCTATCAAAAACCACCTCTCTGGGGAATCCCACACGGGAAAAGATCCCCATTAACGCCCGGCCCATCACTGGCGCCGTCGTTGTCCTAAGAGGGATTGCCTCGGGGTACCAGGTGGCATGGTCCACCAAGACCAGGATGTACCTGTTGCCCATGGCTGTCTTGGGATCCAGTGGCCCCACAATATCCATCCCTACCCTTTCAAAGGGTGTTCCAACAACCGGAAAAGGTTGGAGAGGAGCTTTGACCTTCCTCCCACTCTTACCACTTGCCTGGCAAGTTTGGCAAGACCTACAGTGTGCATCTGACTGCCTTCGCATTTGGGGCCAAAAGAAGTGGGTGACAAGCCTGTCAAAGGTCTTGTCCTGCCCCAAATGTCCTGCCAAAGGCACGTCATGAGCCAGACCCAGTAGGAAGGTCCTGAAGCGCTGGGGTACCACCAGCACAAGGGCTGACCCAGGCTCAGCAACCTTAGGCTCACTGTATAGGAGACCACTCTCCCAGTAGATCAGATGTGACCCGGACTGATTACCAGCTGCCTGGTCTGCAGCCTGCCGCCGCAGACCCTCCAGAGTAGGGCACTCGTTCTGCTCCCTGCAGAACTCCTCCCTGGTGGGACCCCTTCTTGCTGCCAATGGGTCAGCTCAGAGATGTCTCCCAGTTCTGCTACCTGCTCCCCTGTAGGCACCGGGCGTCCCCCTCGAGGTCCGCCTCCTCCCGGTCCGTGGGAACTTCGGGGGCCGGTTTCCCGCGCCCCTGCCCTTTCTCTTGGCAGGGACTTGGGCCACTGTTTCAGGCTCCAAGTCCTCTTGATCACCCTTTCTGGCTGCCATTGACCGAGTGGACACGCATGCCCACTCTGGCAACCCAAGCATCTCCAAGTGAGACCTGAGCTCAACCTCCTTCCATGAGGACTGCTCCAGGTCGTTTCCTAGCAGACAATCTACAGGCATGGTAGGGCTCACAACCACCCTCAAGGGACCTGAGACCCCCCATTCAAAGGGAACCTGCGCCACCATACATTGGCGCTCTGAGTTGTCTACAGCAACTACTTGGTGGAATGCCCCGGGGACTACTTGCTTCTCAGACACCAGGTGACACCGGACTGAGGTCACACTGGCTCCAGTATCTCTGAGAGCCTCTACCCTGTTCCCATTAATGGTCACCCAGGTGCTATATTTCTTTGTGTTAGGGGGCACCTGGTTTCCTGGGACCATCTCACTGTCCCCTAGTGAGACAAGGGTCATTTCTGCGGGATCCCCACCCTCCTGTGGGCACCCCTCCTCCCCAAGCGCTACACTAGCCAACACTTTGGACTGTCCACCGGTGGGTGGCTGTGTCCCCTTCGGGCACTTGGGGTCCCCCTTAAAGTGACCTACCTGGTCACATGCATAACACTTGCGGGGGCCGGTCTCAACAGGCTTCCCTGTAGAGACCCCTTTCTTCTTATCACCGGGGGCTGGGAACCTTTACCCTGGGTACTAGTTTGGGGCCCTTTAGAGAACTCCTGTGCTTTACCCTTGTCCCCCCACCTTTCTGCTGGGGACCCTGCCCACCTTTGGCTGAGTCTCCCCAAACGCTTTCTTGTGGACCCTGGTACTCACCCAGCGGTCCGCTTCCATAGCAAGCTTCCTGGGGTCAGTTAGCTTACTATCAACTAGGTGCTGGCGCAGATCTGCAAAACATAGACTAGACAAGTGCTCCCATGCAATCAAGTTGTAGAGCCCCTGAAAATCTGTTACGCTACTGCCCTTCACCCAACCATCCAGAGACCTGCAGAACACATCCACACATTCCAACCAAGTGTTGGCATCGGACTTCTTACTGGACCTGAACTGATCCCTGTACTTTTCAGGAGTAAGACCATACTTCGTGAGAAGGGCATCCTTCATGTCAGCATAGGTGAGGTGATACCCCTTACCCAAAGCTATTAGAGCATCCCTTGCTTCTTCCGGGAAAAGTGGCCACAATCCTGCTCCCCAATTCTCCTCAGGGACCCCATTCATGTGTATGGCTGCCTCATAACCCTGAAACCACCTTTGTATGTCATCCCCCTTCTTGAACTCCTTGCCTACGTTCTTGGGAATGTGCACAATCCTGTCTGCCTTTCTGGACGAATTGCTGCCACCATCTGAGCCTGACTTACTCCTAAGTTCTAGCTCCTTCAGTTCTCTCTCATGCTCTAAGAGCATCTTCCTCTCCTCTATGGCCAATCTCTTCTCCTCCCGTTCACTCTCCAGCCTGAGCTTCTGCAGCTCAAACTGCCTTGCCTCCCGCCTGTCCTCCAGCTCCCCTGGGGACAGACTGCTGCTGCCTGACCTGGCGGGTTCCCCCCTACCCAAAAGCACATCCACCCTGGAAATAGGCTCCTCCGCCTCCTCAAGGAAGATCACCAGGCTGCCCATTGGCATGTCTGGCTGCTACCCAGGCCCTCAGCGCCTTCTGTAGCTCCTCCTTCCTTGTGAGGCCTTTAATTTGGACTTTCAAGTTTTTACAAATCGCTCGTAACTCCTTTACGGCGTAGGATTCCAACCTGTCCTCCTCAAAGATAACTTCCAGAGATGCAACGGATGATGCAATTGATTCAGGCATGACAAAAGTAGTGAGTTGAAAACTGGCAAGATCAAAAATAGGCCAAAAGAAAAAGAACCAGTATGTGGTACGTAATGGTCTGCGATATGGTAGTAGTGCACACCAATCACTGTAAGTCAAGTGCAAACACCAGTCCTATCCTCACCGCTGACAACCAATGTTAGAAATGGGATCTCTAGTTGGCAAGGGTTTGCACCTTTGTCCAAGTAGGGACCCTTCTTCCTAGTCAGGGTAAGGGTGTTACACTCGTGAAGTAACCCCTGCTCACCCTCGTGGTAGCTTGGCACGAGCAGTCGGGCTTAATTCAGAGGCAGTGTGTAAAGCATTTGCACATAACCAACAGTAATACAGTGTAAGCACTACAAACGGACACCACACCAGTTTAGAAAAATAACCAATATTTTATATACTCAAAACAAGACCAATTACGACGAAAATCCACAATACTGTACTTTAAAAACGAATGCTTGATACGGTAACTTCTTCTTTGCAGGAATAGCACAAAAGCAAAGTTCGTACGAGTCGGTAGCTCCGTCCGAGCCTACCGTGATGCTGAAAACCACAGAGTCTAACAGTTCCAGCCGACCGCGTCGATACGGGCCAGCAGAGTCATGAACAGACTCGGTTACAGTACCTTTCTCGTTGTGGCTGGTACGGAGTGTACGAGCCGGTCGGCGTTCGCCGCGGTTGCGGTGCAAGACGGAGCGATGCAAGGTGCGGTGTCCTCGATGCGGTGCAGGCAGCGGCTCGATGAGCGTCGTGCAGACGGAGTCGGTGAGTCCAAGGCGTGCGATGCAGGGTGAGACGATGCTCGATGCGGTGCTGACAGGTTGCGATGCAGGCGACCTAGCCGGAGTGCGGGAGCTGGCGTCGGACAGCGGTGCGAGTCGGAGCGGTGCGTCGCAGACGTGCGAGCGGTGCCCCAAATCCGGTGCGGTCACGACTCTTGAGCCAGTTGCAGCGACCTCTTCGGTCGGGTCCGGTTGGTTCAGTGAAGCGATGCGATGCGAACTGCGGTGCCCACAGGTCACGGTGCAAGCAGCGGCTCGATGTTGGCGGCGTCGGACGTCGCCCACGGTGAGACCAGGGTTGCGATGCGAAGCGGGGCGATGCGGTCTGCGGTGCAAACAGGTCACCGGCCAGGGATGGATTCGGTTGACGGAGTCGGTTGCAGTTCCCTTCCTCTGTGGCAACTGAAACAGCGTTCCAGAAGCGGTACCCAGAGGCTTGTGAAGTCTTTGTAGTCCCTGAGACTTCTTAACAGGAGGCCAGCTCGGTTTCAGGCCCTTGGAGATACTCAGCACAAGTTTGTAGAAAGTTCAGTCCAGTCCTTTCACTGCCCAAGACAGAAGCAGCAACTGCAGGCCAACCCAACAAAGCAACAACACAGCAAAGGGGCAGTACTCCTCCTGGCAGCTCTTCCAGCTCTTCGTCTTGGCAGGTTCCTTGATTCCAGCGAGATCTAAATTCATGGGGTCAGGGCCCCAATATTTATATCCCAAATTCCTTTGTTCTCTGAAGGCAGAGAGGCCTTTGCCTAGTCCAAACCAGTTCTGGAGCACTTTGTTGACAAGTCTCCGTCCCTTCTTTCAGTGAGTAGGCCAGGGACATCAGACGCACCACAGGAGGTGGAGCCAGCATTGTGGAGGGAAGGCACTGTCCTATTCAGGGCCCAGGTGCGACCCCTCCCACCCATCTACATGTAGATCTTGCTATTCAGCCCTGCGCTGACTCACCCTGTCTCCTGGCATCCCCCAGCCCCTGTCACTCACACTCCAGACAAGGAATACACAACCTCGCAGAGGCAGGCTTGGATGGTTAGACAAGAAAATACCCACTTTCTAAAAGTGGTATTTTCAAACACAGAATGTTAAAACCAACTTCACTAAAAGCTGCATTTTATCATTCTGAGTCCAGGCATACTAAACTCGACTTCCTACCATGTTCCCGGGGTCAGTTAGGATTATAAGCTGTAATAATCAAAACTGCCCGTTCTGGCCTAGGGGGAACAGGTAGCCTTGCAATAGTGAAAAACGAACTAGGCTGTAATTCACTATCAGGACATGCCGCACACACCCGGGCATGTCCTACCTTTCGCATACACCGCACCCTGCCCACAGGGGTACCTTGGGCCTACCTTAGGGGTGACTAACATGTAGCAAAGGGAAGGTTTAGGGACTTGCAAGTGTGTGCACTTGCCAAGTCGACATGGCAGCCCCAGGCTGCGCACAGGCTCTGCGATGGCAGGCCCGAGTTACATTTCACGGTCTGTTTGTGTGGGTGGCACAATCCAGTGCTGCAGCCCACCAACAGCATTTGGTCTATAGGCCCTGGCACTCGCAGTGCACTTTACAAGGGACTGACAGATAAACCAAATAGGCCAATCATGGAAACACCAATCCCTAACGCATTTTATACAGGAGCACTTGCACTTTCCCACTGGACCGCAGTGAGGAAAGTGCACAGAATCATTACACCAGCAAAAACAGAGTCAAAACCGGGAGGTCAGAAAGCAAAAAGTCAGGGGAAACACGCCAAAAGATGCCAAGTCTAACATTCCACATGAAGTTGGAATTTGTCCAGGCGTGTGGTCGGTACAAAGGAAAGGCCTTTGTTGAGGACATCTTCCTCTGTGGGGGACAAAGAGATGTTGGATAGATTGAAGACCAGTGATTGTGCATTTTGGTTGTTACTGGTTATCTCATTCCGCTCGTTCCTGGTAAATGTTCCTTGGTTTTGCTCCTCGTGTGGGTGCCTACTGGTCCCTCGTCGTCTGACCAATGCACCTGTTGATTGTTCCGTCTCCTTCCTCGTGCAGGGCGCCCTGTCCTAAAAAAGGCGGCCTCTGGTTGGGTTGGAAAAAGGCTTGTTGTCCGGGGGGGGGGGGGTACAACGATGGCCATCCAAAGAAGGGATTTTGTGGGTGGTGATTGAACATAGGTGGGCCATAGTTGAGGCCCGGGTGTTGGTAATTGCCCCAGGGTTGTTGCTGCCATTTAGGTGTTCTACCCCTGCCTTTTCGTTTGTATGTGCTGCCAGATGTGGAGCCGCTTGAATGTGAGCTGTCATCCCCACTTGTGTCAGAAGAAGTGTCTTGCCGGCTCGGAACGGTATAGTTGTCATCCGCATATGGGTACACTTTGTTGTAGGCAAATCTTTTTAGGTCTTTTTGGAATTTGTTGATTTTGGCCTGGGTCAAATATTCCTTATATTCAGCTAGGTCTTTGTTTGATTCATCCAGTTTTTTCTTAAAGGATGTGATTGTCGTCTTAAAGTGGCTCTCGGTGGTCTGGATGTCTATGATCATTGCATCGGAGAGGCGCTTGGCGGTTTTGATAATGAGCACCAACCAGTACCTGGTGCAGTGCCATGCAATTTGAGCCTAGTCCCTCCTGAAGGAAGCATCCTCCAGGAAGATCCTTGGCGCATTGGTCACTAAAAGGCCCTTGGGTGCGGTGTTCGTGCGGAGATATTCGGTTAAGATCACACCGTGTAGTATGGTGCGGATCCTATTGCGTTTCTTCTCAGTAAGTTTATCCCAGTCGGTGGTCTGGGCTATTGTTTGTAATATGTTTAGGTCAGCCATTAAGGGTGGGTCTTTGAGTATTTCGCTGATATCATCCTCTGTGAATGTTAGGCTGGGATTGTCTGCCATGATGGTAGGCGAGTGGTGTATTATTAGAGAGGTAACTCTCACAGCTGTGCGCTGCCAATAATAGTAAAAATCAAACGGAGAGGGAGGAAAGATACTGGAGCCAGTTCACTTCCCCTGGTATATATGTTTTATCAAAGAGAACTAACTCTGGAGTTGGTGACATGCTTCATCATCGGGCCCCACCCAAGGCACTGAGTGCACCTTGGGTGTGCTACGACACCTGGATACAGCGGAGCTGGTATTGTGCCGTGAGAGTGCAGTGAAAGGAAGTGAGTGAATGTTAAAAAAGCTGTCCTAAGGGTCCCTGGGATAAAAAATGACTATTTTAATGGGAGGGCCCTTGGCAGTAAATAAAAACGAGAGTCGGATATTTAAGGAGATCTTATGGTAACTCCAATATCCTAGTCGGTCAACATGTTTCAGCCATGCTCTCTTAGTGGTATGGCTTTCTTCAGGACCTATGTGTAGTGCAAAGTGAGTGGTCTAAAAACATGTTATTAGAAGACCATATATGTGACACACGTGCTAAGGTGTGATATGTGGTAGAGGAGAATTTCCCCTAGTGGCGCTTTCCTGTGGTGAAGGAAAAGACAAACAAACATACAGAGAAACATGTAACATACTGGTATAGTTGTTCCAGGAGCGGAGTGTCCGTGCTCTTATGCGGTCAAAGGCACAGTGAGGACAAGGTGTGGCGTAATTAGTTATAATCGACGCCTGGCAATTTATGCAGTACCGGGTGGTAATCAAGATGCGCATAACATGGTGCATCGTGTAACTTAAAAACGAAAAGCGAAAAGAGCAAAATATCTTACTCAGACAATATCCGGAAAGTGCTCCATGAGTTCCATGTGGGGGCCCGACCTGTAGTCACACTCTATGTGATAAAAATTAAAAGAGGAGACAAAAGTGATTTAAAATTTACCCATATGCTTGGCTGTGAGAAAATGCCAGCAGCGGGGTGGAGAGGCAGTTTTAAAGCATACCCCCCTTAGGATATTCCCACTTACTTCATCAAGGTCTAGAACCCTTCTCGGTACCTGCTTCAGCCACCATGGAGCTCCGTGGTAGAATGAGTGGAGCTGGGCGGTGGTTTAAATACTCTGCTGGTTCCAACAGGTGTCAGCGAGTTCGGTTAATTGGGAACCGCTGTGGCTGGTTCAATGGGTTTCAGGTGCTGGTTTAGGCTGTCTTCTGATGGGTCTGCAGGAGAGAATAGGCATAGAGAAAAGACACGCCCTTGTGGGAGTGTAGACATAGAGAAAAGACACGCCCCTGTGGGAGTGTCGAGTGCTTATGTGTGCAGAAAAACTAAAATAAACTGAACTGAAGTTTAACTCATAAAAGACCCGGAGGTACTGCTAATTGTAGCAGGTGTTGTTATTCTCAATTCAAGTGTGCCTACTAATTGTGGCTTGAAAGAAATCTGAGAATTATTCGTGTTGATTGGGAACATATCACAAAGGAGAAGAAACGTAGAGTCTAGTGTAGACATACACTTGGATTCGCACTGTCGTGTGAAAAAGGATGTTGCTTTTGTTAGGTCAAGTGGTGCTCTTGACACTAAGGTGGTTATGTAATGTCTCATTTTAGGTGGCCTGTTTGGGAATTAAAACAGGGAGTGTTGCTCACACTGAGGTGATGTCCAGGTTAGTCTTTTTGTAAGGCAGGAAGATTTTACGCATGGTGCTGTGGTTCAGGTTGGATTCAGGCTATTCCAGGGTATGTTGTCATTTAACCCTGTGACGTTCGTGGAAAGGCGATAGATCCAACGTTGCTCCTTAAGTAGCAGGATCCTGTCATTTGAAAGGGTCTGGCTGTTGATATGTTCTATTACAGTCCAGTTTAGGTCATTAGGGGTGTGGGTTGCTTGGATGAAGTGGTCTATCAGTTTACTTATGTTTTTTCTATACTGTATGGTGCTGCGATGCTCCACAATTCGGGTTCTGACTTTGCGACTCGTCATGCCTACATAACGAAGGCCGCATGTGCAGGTGATCAGATAGATGACATTATTGAGAAGGTACTTGCCATACTGCATCCAGAGAGTCTCACAGGAATAGCCGGGGGAGTGCAGGCTGGTAAGTAACAACAAATGTATACCATTACACTGCTATGTACTGTCCTGCAGAACTACAAAGCTACATCTCCGAGGCCCAAATACATTCATCTGCACCACAATACCCAACACAGGTCTCACAGATGTAACATGCCCTCCATCTGAATCACCCCAAAGGCAGCCAACATTTACAGGGTTGTATGTGTCCAGGCAACTAGCACTACTACTCCCACCAGGTCCACCTTACCCACCCCTGAGCAGGATGTAGCACTCCCCCCCAGAAGCATGTGTCAGCCATTGTATGGTTCCCGCTCACCTAACAGGTAGTTAGCCATCTTCCCAGGGATGGCTGTTTAGGGGTGGGAGGCCTGCACAACGACTCACACCAGGCCCCCTGTCCCACCCCTGAGCAGGATGGAGCTCTCCACACCCACCCAGAAGCATGTGGCAGCCATTGTAAGGTTCCCCCTCACCTAACAGGTAGATAGCCATCTTCCCAGGGAGGGCTGTTTGGGGGTGGGAGGCCTATACCACAACTCTCACCAGTCAACCTTGTCACACCCCTGAGCAGGATGTGGCACTCACCCCCCAACATGAAGCATGTGGAAGCCATCGTAGTACACCAACCAAACTTACAGGTAGGCAGCCATTTACCAAGGTTGCTCTGTATGTGGGTGGGAGGCCTGCAACACTACTACCACCATGCCCCCTTGTTCCACAAATCATCAAGATGGAGCACTCCCTCTAAACCAGATGCATGTGTCAGCCATTCCATTGTACAACTCAAACTAACAGGTAGATAGGCATCTTCCCAGGGAGGCCTGGTTGGGGGTGGGAGGCCTGCACAACAACTCCCACCAGGCCCCCCTGTCCCACACCTGAACAGGATGTAGCACTCCACCACACCCAGAAGCATGTGGCAGCCATCGTATAACAACAACCAAACTTACAGGTAGGTAGCCATCTTCATAGGAAGGGGTGTTTGGGGGTGGGAGGCCTGCACCACAACTCCCACCAGGCCCCTGTCCCACCCCTGAGCAGGATGTAGCACTCCACCACACCCAGTAGCAATTGGCAGCCATTGTATGGTTCACCCTCACCTAACAGGTAGGTAGCCATCTTCCCAGGGAGGGCTGTTTGGGAGTGGTAGGCCTGCACTCCAACTCCCACCAGGCACCCCTGTCCCACCCCTGAGCAGGATGTAGCACTCCCCCCACACCCAGAAGCATGTGGCAGCCATTACATTGTTCACCTTCATCTAACAGGTAGGTAGCCATCTTCCCAGGGAGGGCTGTTTGTGGGGAGGCCTGCACTACAACTCCCACCAGGCACCCCTGCCCCACCCCTGAGCAGGATATAGCACTCCCCCCACACCCAGAAGCATGTGGCAGCCATTGCATTGTTCACCTTCATCTAAGAGGTAGGTAGCCATCTTCCCAGGGAGGGCTGTTTGGGGGTGGGATGCCTGCACCACAACTCCCACCAGTCAACCCTGTCACACCCCTGAGCAGGATGTGACACTCACCCTCAACATGAAGCATGTGGCAGCCATCGTAGTACACCAACCAAACTTACAGGTAGGCAGCCATTTACCAAGGTTGTTCTGTATGTGGGTGGGAGGCCTGCACTACTACTACCACCATGCCCCCTTGTTCCACAAATCATCAAGATGGAGCACTCCCTCCAAACCAGATGCATGTGTCAGCCATTGCATTGTACAACTCAAACTAACAGGTAGATAGCCATCTTCCCAGGGAGGGCTGTCTGGGGGTGGGAGGCCTGCACAACAACTCCCACAAGGCCCCCTGTCCCATCCCTGAGCAGGATGTAGCACTCCACACCCACCCAGAAGCATGTGGCAGCCATTGTAAGGTTCACCTTCACCTAACAGGTAGGTAGCCATCTTCGCAGGGAGGGCTGTTTGGGGGTGGGAGGCCTGCACTCCAACTCCCACCAGGTACCCCTGTCCCACCCCTGAGCAGGATGTAGCACTCCCCCCACACCCAGAAGCATGTGCCAGCCATTGCATTGTTCACCTTCATCTAACAGGTAGGTAGCCATCTTCTCAGAGAGGGCTGTTTGGGGATGGGAGGCCTGCACAACAACTCCCACCAGGCCCCCAGTCCCACCCCTGAGCAGGATGGAGCACTCCACACCCACCCAGAAGCATTTGGCAGCCATTGTATGGTTCACCCTCACCTAACAGGTAGGTAGCCATCTTCCCAGGGAGGGCTGTTTGGGGGTGGGAGGCCTGCACCACAACTCCCACCAGGCACCCCTGTCCCACCCCTGAGCAGGAAGTAGCACTTAAACACACAGCCAGAGAGATGTGTTAGAAAGTCCACCCCAATGTGACAACAGAACAGGTAAGTAGACAGTGCATGCACACCACCATTCCTCTCAAAAAGCATGGAGCCATATGACAACACCAGCCCTCACATCCCACCAAAATTGACACAGATACAATATCAAATTACAGTGTTCAGACAGCTAAGCATATGTAACTGTCACAGAAACAAAAGTGTGACTCACCAAATACCATGTTGAAGTGAATCAGGGCCCAGACATGTACAGGACTGAATGCTATCTGTAAGTTCCATGTGGGCTGAGCTTGAAGGGCCATATGAAAACAAAGCAAGCATGGTCTGTAGAACAAATAAATCAAAGCACAGGACATGACAAAGGTATGCATGAGATGACAATGGCTAGTTCATGCGCAGATGTAACGCATGCCAGGCCTTGTAACCAGCAAAGATGCCGCACATCAAGTCGTATTCCCGCCAGTTGTCAGATGACAACATGTCCTCGTAATCACAAAATCTGCACGTGGGGCATAGTATCCATTGACATGTCACACCGTGGAAAATTAATGTATGTACCTCCACATCATGTCAAGATGCACCTTACTGTGCAGACATGCAATGTGCGAACTAGTAAACTGTGTGTTGCATGACCTGCAAATAAGATACATCGAACAACAAGCCTGAGGGGTGCACGTCAATGACCATTTCCCCTCTGTCCCACAGGTGACCAAGAACTGACTGCAGAGGATGACAACACCAACCTGCAGAGCCAGCCTCCACCCCCGGAACATGGACTCACTGATGATGACTCCCTGGAGTTCGAGGATGTGGAGCTTAAAGCCGGCCCATCTGGCAAGGCAGGGTGCAACAGGACCCAGGACCCCACTGTCCTCCCCGCCACCACATCAGCAACAACAACAACTACGCTGACCCCCTGCTGGAACGACCGGTGCGGCCTCCACCACCACCACCACCACCAGTACTGCCTGCAACACGCTCCCTGCCCCAGAGGATGACCACCCCACCCCACCAACTGAGGAGGGCAGGGAGTGTAGGCGGGTACGTACAGTGGCGAGACAACAGGTCCGTGACAGCAGGGCAGGTGGGAGGGCAAGGGGAGGCTAAGCCAACCGGACACTGGGACCGAAACCCTGGACAACATCACCAGAGTTTTTGGGGCATATGAACGGGCACAGGGACAAACGGGCCAGGCTCTGGAAGATTCCCGTGAGCTCCGCCTGCTGCTGAGGTCCATAGACACCCGCATGGGCCAAATCGTGGATCTCTTGGGCCAGCTAGTGGCGGTTCTGAGGGACAGGCCTGCGGCACAAACAACACCTCCACCTCCCTCTGGTGGCCTGCAGGATGACAGTTCCACATCCTCCCCTGCTGCCACGGAGAGGGGAGACTCCTCAGATCCCACTGGCCCTGCAGCAGAGGCCACCCCTGCCAAACGACCAAGGGGCTGTCCAAAGAAATCCAAGGGAGCATCCCGTGGCAAAGCACCTGCCAAACGCCAGTCAAGGAGCCAGGCATGATGGCACCCCTCTTCACCTTGCCATTGACTTTGTTGACTGTCCTTCCCCACACTGCCATGTTAATGGCATCCGTCAGTTGGACTGGGTCACAATATCAATGTGGTGACTACTCGATTGTCTCATCTTACATCACTGAGAACTCATTGATTCACTACTCACCTGTTTGTAAATATTCACTCCCCTGTCACATGTACCCATTGTAAATAAACACTCCTTACACACCTATGTCGTTGTGTCTGCTCCGTGTTTTAATCACAGGATGTGCAATGTTCACCATGAGTACAATGTACCAGGAGCACGGATTGTTTGTAGGCAAGGAGAGGCTGATGGGACCTGGGAAAACACAACATAACAATATTCACTAGTCAGGCGGTGGCATCACAGCCATCACACAACACCTGTCATCAAGGTACTCCAATATGCACACATCACAATGAGCAACAGTACCGACATAGACATCCTGGAACTGTGCCAAACTACCCTGTCAAAGAAACATTGGCATCCAGCACTGAGGCAACAACAGGCTGCAGTCACAAAGCTCACATAGACCTTTTCACCAACAACATCAGCAGACAATGGATCTGTTGTACATTGTCACTCACCTTCAAGTGAAGTAGCGGTTTATGAGCTGTTGACGCAGGTCGACACCTTCCTCCTCTCCACTATCCTCATCACTGGACATGGGTTGGTTTGCAGGTGGGGGCCTCGGCTGCTCATCAGCGTCCCGGAGCAGGGGGATATCCTTGCGCAAGGCCAGGTTGTGGAGCATGCAGCATGCAACTACAATCTGACACACCTTTTTGGGCGAGTACATCAGTGCACCTCCAGTCCTGTCCAGGCAGCAAAACCGTGACTTCAGGAGACCAAAAGTACGCTACACCACACGACGTGTCCTCCCATGGGCATCATTGTAGCAGACTTCACTTGGGGTCCTGGGATTCCGCAGTGGGCTCAACAACCAAGGACGGTTGGGATATGCAGAATCACCTAGGTGGGAGATACACAGACCAACTTTGTAATACAACTGTGGCAGAGGACAGCATGTCACACACACATCACGCTACTTGACACTGCGTACTCACCCACAATCCATGCACGCTCCGGAAGCAGATTATCCATCAGCTGTGGCACAATGCTGTTACGCATGATGTACGAGTCATGGACCGAGCCAGGAAATTTGGCACAGACGTGTGAGATGATCATATCGGCATGGCACACCACCTGCACATTGATGGAATGGAAATGTTTCCTATTCCTGTAGATGTGCTCCCGTGCCTGTGGTGGAACCAGGCCAACATGTGTGCAGTCAATGGCAGCAACAACATTGGGGATGTGCCCAAGTGCATAAAAATCTCCCTTCACAGCCGCCAATTCATGCCTCCTGGGGAAATGGATATATCTGTCCTTGTAGATCATCATAGCGGACAGGACATCCCGTAGCACCATACTGAACATAGGTTGCGACATCCCACCTGCGCTGGACACCGTGTACTGGAAAGATCCAGAAGCAAAAAAATGCAGGGCCGAAATCACCTTAGACGTTGGTGTGAAAGCACCCGGATATGTCCTGCGAGGCTGCAGGTGGGGCTCCAACATAGCACATATATCTTGGAGGGTGTCTCGATCCAGCCAGAATTTCCGTATGACCTCCTCATCCTCCATGTCTGCCAGCACTGTGAAGGGACGATGCAGATTTGGTCTCCTCCTAGGTGAGATGAAAGAGGACACATGTCAACGCAATCCACCAGGAGATGTGTCTGACATCTTACGTTTTGACTGACACAACGGAAACAATGACTAGCATCACAGTACACCTTACAAAACAACTTACTTGTAGGGACACCTTCAGCTACACCATCCGTACACCTGTCCACTTTTCACACAGCTAGCATCTCACAAACAATATCCGACTATGTGAATGCACAAAGGGACATGGCCACATCTTGCATGGGCAGCTCAGAGAGTAGTACCAAAAGCATATGTGTGAAACTGCAACACTACTGTCTCCTACATAGCTGCTGTACCTGCCACACCTTCTTGCGTAAATCACACAGGGCACACATCAACCACACAATGACCCAACACTGTGCGTTTATTGACAAGTATGTGCATGAGCCAGGAATAGTAGACAGTCAAATCTGCACATTGTGTAGTGAGACATTCATCACTGTGAGTTGCTCTGCCCTTTCACACATTGACATGTGTACCCATAGGAGAGTCCATCACAACACTGTTCTGTGTACATGCCCAGAAAATCACAAGTGACATGTGAGTGAGTACAAGCCAATGTTTCTAATCATATACAACAACATGGCATGTGTAGTCAGTAGTGGGGTAAAGGTCAAATTGGCATTGAGTGCACAATCTTGTGCCATGAATCATGTGTCTACTGTGCACTGTGGAGGACTTGCCTTTGGCCATTCACACTGCATGACGTGTCCATAGGTGCTGTCAAGGTGATCTGACACCCAAATCACGGTCACTGGCTCAAATGCATGGCACACATATCGCGGTAGCTACCGCTTGGCCCCTGCAGCGTGTCACCGCCAATGCCCCAGCCGCAATTGCGGAAGTGTTTGGCAAATACACATGGTCAAATGGCGGTTGGCATGCTCTGCCACCCAAATCCCGGTCATCCTTAGCAAGGCATGGCACACATTTTGCAGTAGCTACCGCCTGGCCCCTGCAGTGTGTCACCGCCAATGCCCCAGCCACAATCGCGGTAGTGTTTGGAATATACACATGGTCAAATGGCGGTTGGCATGCTCCGCCACCCAAATCCCGGTCATTCTTAGCAAGGCAAGGCACACATATCGCGGTAGCTACCGCCTGGCCCCTGCGGTGTGTCACCGCCATGGACCATGCCCTTACAGCCAATGGGAACCGCAATCACGGTAGCCTAATGCAATTTTGAAAATCGCGGTAGGCGTGCTCCGCCACCGCAGAGGCGGTCATTGGATGCATTTGAAAAAGGCTGACCTGAAACACCAATTGCAGCAGCTTAGAACCACTGAAACTACCCCAGAGGGCTATATATGTGTGTGCGAGAGCCTCACATTTCCACAGCCTCCAGAGCCTGCTGCCTGCCACTCCTCACCACCAACTGCTGCTGCTTCTGTCTCCAGACCCTGCTGCCTGCCACCCCTCACCACCAACTTCTGCTGCTCCTGTCTCCAGAGCCTGCTGCCTGCCACCCCTCACCACCAACTGCTGCTGCTCCTGTCTCCAGAGCCTGCTGCCTGCCACCCCTCACCACCAACTGCTGCTGCTCCTGTCTCCAGAGCCTGCTGCCTGCCACCCCTCACCACCAACTGCTGCTGCTCCTGTCTCCAGAGCCTGCTGCCTGTCACCCCTCACCACCAACTTCTGCTGCTCCTGTCTCCTGGACACAGTGATGGCGAGGACTGGGAAGATCCGTGCCAGTCCCTTCACCACCTAGGAGCTGGAGGTCCTGGTGGACGAGGTGCTCACACAGTATGGGAGGCTATATAGTGCTCCAAATGTCGTGGTAAGTTTTTCAGAGTGGAAGTGAGAGTGCAGGGGGTGCACACATGATGTTGATGTAGTGCAGTATGTGCCTGAGAGTGTGGGTTTGTGTCATGCACTGCCTAGCATGCTGTCACCAGGTGAAAGGGGTGTGTAGCCTATTTCACACGTTTCCCTGCCTGAACATCAGAATTGGAGGGACATGTATTGTCTTGTCAGCCATACAGTGATGCAGCAAGTTGGTAATGCAGGAGTCAGGACAGTAATTGCTTGTGTGAATGGCTGTGTGGGTCCCTGATGTAATTCACAGGCTCATCTGTGGTCTTAGCAAGGGTTTTCGTCCAGAGGGTAGTGATGGAATTGTGTCTGACTCAAAATTGGCATCATCTATAGTTCAGCACTATGCTCAGGACGTCAATACCCGAGGGTGACACTCTTGGTGGTCATTCACCCACTGACACAGCAGATTGTCGTACTATTGTGCACAGCCCCTTCCATTTCCACCAGCATGTGTACAGCCTCGCATGTGTAGGCACTGTTTATGCTCTCAAATTGTCCCTTCATGTGACATTTCTGATGCCCCACGTTGGACCTCAGTGTGATCCCACCTGGCCTGCACAGTCACTGCCTAAGCAGACAAGGACACATCACTGAATGTATAGAGTGTTACATGTGTGTTTTTTCCAGGACTCTCCATAAAAGAGCCATCTCAGCCCTGTAAATTGCACACGACAGGCCTTGTGAGAAGGGTGTGGGTTTGTAGGATCATGTCCCTCAATGTGATCTCCATGACACAGTGAGCCATTCTCAGGGCAAGGACATTGAGGGCTGTGCAGTGTTGGACACAGTGAGTCTCACCCTCAAAATGGACAGTAGATGTGGGCAGCCTACACATAGCTTTCTGTGTTGGCATCCTGCATGTGTATGAGATGGGCAGGTACTGTGTCCACCCTCATACCTGCATGCATTTGCGTATGATTCTCCCATGCTAATGTACCATGTGAGATGCATTATTGTCTCTGCTAGACATATCTGTGAAGTTGGGATGAGTTAGTATCATGCTCCTGTACTGTGAGATAGTGGTACATAACACTGTGGCACTGATTTTTCCCCCTCTTGTCTCCCATGCCTGCAGCTTAAAGTCCACCAGCGTAAGGCCATGTGGAGGGCCATTGCATGCAAGGTGCGGGCTCTGGGTGTCTCCAACCGACGGCGCACGCACTGTCACAAGAGGTGGGATGACATCTGCCGGCTGAGCAAGAACGTGGCGGAGATGACGCTGGGGCTGCTCCCTCGGACTGGCAGGTTGGTGTGCAGGAGCATGACACCACTGATGGCCCGCATCTTAGCTGTGACACAGCCTGAGCTGGATGCATGTTTGAAGGAGCATCAGCAGCAAGCTAAGTGTGAGTATTCTGGGAAGGGTGACTTTGGTTGTGAGTGGCTGCATATGTTCACAGCCTGGGCCAGCGCTGGGCCCGGTGATGTTGGTAGTGTGATGCAGTGGCTTTAAGTGGCCTCTGTGTTGGGTGCAGCTGTCATGCATTTTCCCTACCTGTACTTTCTCATGTCATTGGGGTAATGACCCTTGACATTGCATTCTGAGTCGTGGCCTTCTGGCATCGTCTGCATTGGGGTAGTCATGGAAATCCCATGGAAGGGAACAGCAGTGTGCATCATCTGGGTGTGCTTTCATCAATGTGTGCATTGCCTGACCTCAGAATTGTGAGGACTAGACATCTGACACCAATGTGCAACTGTATTTGGGCCCCAAAGTACGACATGGTGGATATCATGTGCTCATGGCCATTGTGGACTGTTATGTTGTAGTCTGTATCTGTGTTGTCCCCTTCTTCTCCCTCCAGATGCGACAGTGGCAACATGTTGGGAGGTACATCTTTGCCCCCCTCAGGGCCCTAGGTGTGCTCAGAGGTATTTGTGTGTTTGGTTAAACTGAGCCACCGGCAGGCAATTTGGCTGTGTGGTCATCACATGGCTCACTTATGCCACGTTTGGTTGATAACACGCAAAATTCGAATTCAGAAATGAGGTTGCACAATGTTACTGCACAGGGTGGTGTGCAACATGGAGATATCATTATCTTGTTTAGTGCTTTGCTTGCATATGATGGTTGTGTTGATGCCAATGAACTGACCCTACATCTCTCTCTCTCATGCAGCATCTCCCGTGGGCACGAAAGGACAGGGGACGGACACCAGTGGTGAGGCATCAAGCACGACTGCTACACACGAGCACAGTGACACTGATGTAACCACCGCCTTGGAGGGGGACAGGAGTCTGCTTGAGGAATCACAGCCAGAGACACCAACCTCAACGTCATCTGACGCCAGCGGTGACACATCTCTGTTGGCGGGCACAGGAAGCGGGAACTCTGCCTCCTCTTCCACCACACAGTGTCCAGCGCCCACCTTCCCACCTACTTCCACTTGTGCTGGCCGTGTTCGTACCAGTAAGAAGGGAAGAGTGTCCTTCACCCCAGGCACCGCTGGCCCTGCCCCTGTCTCCCCTGCTGCCCTCAATGTTGAGTCTGCGGACCTTTTGCGCCAGCTGTGTGTGGGCCAGACAACTCTCATCAACGCCTTCCTAGACCACGACAAAAAATTGGCACAGGTCGTTGCTTTCATGGAGGGCATTCATTCAGACGTGGGTGGGCTACACCGGACTGTCCAAGCTTTGTCCTCCGTAGTGATGACAGCCATTCAGCTGGCACAGTCACAGAGTCCAGCTCCAGGCCCTTTGGCCACCCACCTGCCAGTGGCTACATCTGACGATAGTGACCACACACCACAGACCTCAAGGGCAAGATACAGCACACGCAGCACACAGCAGCAGCAGCCCAAGCGGTCCAGGGCGCAGACACCATCCCCACAGAAAACTGAAGCCACCCCAGAGCGCATAGGCAAAAGCCCGTCAGGCGACACCCAGGGCCATAAAGCCAAGAAGCAGGCCTCAGACTCACATGCCTCAGAGGCATCCCCAGCCAAGGACTGTCCTGTCCCAAAAGCGTCTCGCAAAGACAAGCAGACAGTTTCCGTGCCCGCTGAGAAGCTGGTGCCTGCTAAGAGTACACATAAAAAGAGCTCCAAGGCAGATTCACCCACAACCTCAACTCCCATCCAGAGCCCTGTGAAGCAGGGAAAGGAGGGCATTGTAGGGGGGACACCTGGTAAACAGGGGATGGAGGGGCAAAGGCAAGGCCAGGCCAAGCATACCGCTGGATCCAGCATGTCCCCAGAGGGAGGGCCACCGTCTGCACCTGATGCAGCTTTAGTGGTGAGTGTGCCTGTTGTGTCCGCCCCACTTACCACTAATACCAAGACAGGGAAGCCATTTAGAATCCACAAGAAGTGGAAAGGCACCCCTCCACAATCTCCCACCCACACTGTGTCTCACGGCAGCATGACTCCACCTCCACGTGCCACCACACCACCTGGTCCAAGCAGCCCTCCGGCTTCAAAAGCCACTGATGGCTTTACCTCAACTGGGCCTCTCTCTCCCCGGTCCAGTCCTCCAACTGTCCCCGACACTCAGCCACCTCCCAGTCCGACTGACAGCCAAGTCTGAGTGGAAGTCCCCCTCACACACCTGTCTCTCCCACAGCGGTACCTGGACTGCCCATTGTTAGCCCCTGACTGTGTTGCTGACCATGGCAGGGTACATTCGCACACATTCCCTGAGCATCTTCTCATGTACCTCATCTGCACTTTGTGCTGGGCACTGGCCTTGATGTCCACTGCTGTTTGCCCCTTCCCTGTGCAGCTTCTCATGTACCTCATCTTCACTTTGTGCTGGGCACTGGCCTTGATGTTCACTGTTGTTTGCCCCTTCCCTGTGCAGCTTCTCATGTACCTCATCTGCACTTTGTGCTGGGCACTGGCCTTGATGTCCATTGCTGTTTGCCCCTTCCCTGTGCAGCTTCTCATGTACCTCATCTGCACCTTGGACTGGCCATTGGCCTTGATGTTCACTGCTGTTTGCCCCTTCCCTGTGCAGCTTCTCATGTACCTCATCTGCACTTTGTGCTGGCCACTGGCCTTGCTCTTGTCTACTATTGGTGCCTATCTGTGTAATATGTGAATAAAAACAGTTACTCCTGTTGTCTGTTTTGTCAGTGTCCTTGCTGAATAAAGGGTTTTCTGTGTGGGTATGGTTTACTGTGACACATGCTCTGTATGCCACTTCAACATTGCCAATGGCTTGTCTCACTTTTTCAGGGTTTTACAGGGGTGACAGGCACTTCAGTTCTTGTTGACTCTGAGGCTTGGGGGTGCAATGATGGTGGTTTGTGATGGACTACTTTTATCATAATCATTCTTTTGTCAGGTTAGCTATGTTGTACACATGTTATGTTTGTATGCACTGCCAACACAAGGTGGGATTCTATCCACAGGATTGCAGGCAGGCTGGCCAGGGTCATCATGTATGTGTGATCTTACTTGATGTGTGCACAGCAGTGTTGGTGTATGGTCATCTTGTGATGGCCAGTCATCCTGGTCACATGGGTTGATTTCTATGTGTGCACTTGGGTGGTCAAGAAGTGTGCAGTGTGAAGGGGGTGACTTTGTCGGTAGTTTTGATGTGTGTGTGCCCCTGCAATGTCAACTGCACACGTGTCAGCCAGGATTTGAGTGCCTGTTTGTTTGATTGGTCAGCCCTGTGCTTGTGATTGTGTGCACATGTGGGAGTTGTAGGTTGTGCACTGTGCAGTGTGTTAGTGTGTCCTTGCACTTCTGGGGACTCCAACTTGTTGTTGGTGGCAATTGTGGGTATGCAGAGTGTGTGACTGGCAATTCAGTGTTGTGTTTTGTTGATCAGCCATGTGTCTTGATACTCTTTGTGGTCACTGTGCAGACCTTCTCGGCCACACTGACATTGTGGGTGTGTTTTCTCATGCATTGCTGTCACTTGGGGCTTTTTTGCCTCCAGTATGGCATGTGGGGTGTGGAGTCATACCATCCCCTATCTGTGCTTTTGATGCCTGCCCATTTTGAGTCTGCACTCCATCTATTTGTGTATGGTGCTCCTGCCATGTCCACTACTGACGTACACAACACTTCACTCTCAGGTCAGCTGTCCCCTTGGGTTGCCAGTGTGTGTGCCTCCCCATCACTTCATTTGTTACACTATGCTTTGTGGTGCTGATATGTGCACAGGACCAATGTGCCACTCATGACAGTTTTCCTATTGGTTATATGTGATTTTCTGGTACTGTTTTGCAGGCATGGTTGCTCATATGCAGTTCAACTGTTTGTGCTGCACATTCCTCTGGTCATGTTGTTTTCACCTGGGTGTCCCAGACTTGTGCATCTGTGGGTGTTGGGTTAGCTGTATGTGTGTTTGCTGAGGTACTGCTTCACTTCCTGAGTGTGATGTTGTCTGTGTGCTGTGCTGATTGGTGTTGTGGGTGTTCATGGTGTGTCACTCATATCTGTGTGGAACTGGTATGTTTGGTGTGCACACACTGCTTGTCGTGCATGCAGTGCTGTGAGTGTATGTTGCCTTGTCCTTGCCTGGTGTGCATCCCCTGATGTCCTGCTGTGTTTGCAATGTGATGTATTGGCATGTGCATCTGTTGTGTGTTTGATGTGGATGTGGGCAGCGTTTGGGCTGTGTTGTCTCTTGCAGCTGACAGATGCTCTGTGTGTGTTGTTCTATTTGCATGTCAGTGTGTGCGTTTTGTTGGTGTGTTGTGTTTCAGTCAGTTGTGTCTTGCCAGTGTAGTGTGCATTACTTGTGTGTCTGTCACATGCACTTAGGGCTATTCTTGTTCCTGGGCTTGTTTTGGGTGCGTCCTTGGTGTTTTCTCCTCTCATATTTGAGCTGTCAGTTGTCATTATTGTGCATGTGCAAGCATGTGGTACATTATGACACCATGTTGACTTGATGGGTGGTGTGCTATGTCTGTCTGTGTATCATTGTAGGCCCATTTCTCCCAGTTTGTGTCCATGATTGTTTTGTGATGATGCACTTCTTGTCTGTGTTGTGGTATGTTGTCTGTGCATTGTTCCTGACTGATGAGGTTGTGTACTCCTGTACTGTCTGGGCTCCCATTGCCTTCCCACAGTTTTGCTGCACAGGTCAGGTCTGGTCTGGTTGTTATGGAGTTTTGTGTTTGGCTGTTGGTTTTGTGCAAGCATTGGTTCAGGCATCCCTGGGTGTGTGTGTGTGATGTTTGTGGATATCCCCCAGGGAGTGTGGTTGTTTGTCAGTGTATTGACTGGACATTATTGGCACCCTTCTGTGTGTTGGACACTGGTGTCGTGTCCTGCAGGTGTGAGGGGGTGGGCGGGGTGGTATGTGTGAAGGTTCCTACTTGTGTTTGACAGTCATGGAGTGTTACAATGGGCCCTGTGTGTTGTGCTGCTGGCATACACCTGTCAGGTAGTTGGAAACAGATATGTGGCTGTTCACTGTTTGACTTCAGACCCTTCCTTTCATCCCTGTGCCTGTACATGGGTTGCCTTGCTGTCTCCCTGAGTTGTTGCACTGAGGTGACTGTGGTTTGACTTCACTCACTGTGCCAGCCATGTGCGATTTGATGGGCTGAGGGTTTTGTTATATGTTCCTTCTCTTGCATGTGGTGTACACATGCTTAGTGGTTAGCTCCTTGGCCTTCCATTTGTGTGCACCTCACTTTAGATTTCCTATTTGTTGTCCTCCATTGCTGCTGACATCTGGACTGTGTATGTGGCTGTGTGTCAGTGTGGGGTATGTCTGTGTGACTTGGCAAACTGTGTGTCCAGTTGAGTGATTGTTCCTTATCTGTATGAGTGTTAATTTTGTGCTTGGACTCAGTTTTCTTGCTATGAGTGTGGTGTAGGTGTGGTGTGTGGGTTGTCCTGGCCCTGTGCTTCTGTGCTGTGTGTTCCTCTGCAGCCCCACCTGCTGTGCTGTCTCCCTAGTAGTTTTGTGTGTGGTGCAGGGTGTGGGTTCACCTGGCTGGTTATTGTGCATGGGGGAGCACAGGAGGGGCACATGGCATGTCCCTTCATGTTTGGGGTGGGGGCCTGTTGTGTGGAGGGTGGAGGTGTGGCCCTATGATCTTTGTGCACTGCCCATGCCTGGCGCTGGCCCAGCCTTCTGCATTGTGCGCATGTTTTCCCGCATCTTCACCACTGCGGTGACGTGACCGGGACATTACATCAAGATCACGGTTGGTGGGTGACCTGGATGCGGAGGGGTGATTTGGTGAGAGGTAGGACATGTGTGGGTACACTTGTGGATGAGTTCCAGTCCCCACCAGGGTCTCTGGTGTGGACAGGAACCCTATATCTGCCCATGAATTGTGTGTTGTTGTTGTGTGCAGAGTTGTGTTATTGCGTACCTGCGGCGGGACGTCATTCCACATGGCGGTGGGTCTCCATTGGCTCCCACCGCCATGGTGGCGGGCGCATTTTAATGGCGGTTCGCGTCGCACCGCGGCGGACGAAAAATGGGCTGTGTTTGACCATGCTAATATGGGGGGCGCGGAGACCGCTGCTGGCGTGCGGAAAATGGCATTTTCCGCCACCGCCAGCACTGCGGTGGTGCTTCCGCCCGCCATCCTAATGGGCCCCTAAGTTTGGGGTAGTAGATTCCTGCTTAGGACCAATCATAAGCCCCTCGTAGGAATTTTATCTCCGGGAGGGGGTGGAATTCCACCGCCCGCATTGCAAGACTCACCTCCAAGTTGCAAGAATACAACTTTAAGGTAGAGTATGTACTGGGTAAGAGCAAAGTTACTGCTGATTGTCTGTCAAGGTTACCTTGTTCTGACGGCAGTGGTGTTCACAATGAGCAGGAAATTGAAATGGTTGCATCTGTCAAGGATTTTGTGGCCACAGAATTTTTTGGGGTGTCTGAAGTTGAATGGAAGAGAGAAATGAGTAATGATGTTTTATGTCAGTTGATTATGAAGTATTTGAGAGAGGATTGGCCCAAAGAGAAATGTGCCACTTGGGGGATGGGTCCATATTGTAAAGTTTCTGATGAGATTGAAGAGGAGGGTGACTTACTGTTTAAGGGAGGCAAGATCATTCCACCGGTAGCTATGCAAAATAGAATTTTACAACTTTCTCACGAGGGACATTTAGGAATGTCTTCTATGAAATGTCTCATTAAAGCCAACTTTTGGTGGCCTTGTCTCGATAAAATGGTTGACAGAACAGTGAGGGAGTGCACTGAGTGCATAAACAGTGACAAAATGCTTAGGGTGTTTTCTGCCCCTCTCAAGCCTGTGACTTGGCCCGAGTCTCCCTGGCAAAAAGTGGCATTTGACATTTCTGGCCCCTACAAGTGCCTGCCATCTGATGCCCGTTTTGCCCTAGTTTTAGTAGATTATCACTCAAAATGGCCGGAAGTTACGTTTGTGGCCAATGCTACTTCTCAAGTTGTTATTACATTTTTTAAGGACATTTTTGCTAGAGAAGGATGCCCTGAAGTGTTGATAACGGACAATGTTGTGCACTCACTTCACAGGAGATGGAGGAATTTTTCTCTAAATGTGGTATCAGACATGTCATCACTGCACTCTACGAATCTAGGGAGAATGGTCAAGTTGAACGGTTCAACCATGTACTTAAGGAAGGTATTGAGATGGCAAATAAGTCTAGAGAATCCTGGAGGGATGTGTTGAGGAGAAAAGTGTGGATGTACCGCATCACTCCTCACTCGGTTACTGGGGTCCATTTAAACTATTGAAAGGAAGGGATCCTGTGTCGGATATTTGCCCATGGTGGATAAAGAAGTTCATCAAGAATGTTGACGTTATGGAGTTGAATGTTGTTGCCGAAAGAGGGAGAGAAACGCAAGGAAAAATGAAGAAGGTTTTTGATGAAAAGTGGAGTTTGAAAGTTCCTGATTTCGCCATTGGTGATTTTGTAAGGATCAAGAAACCTGGCTTCTTGGTGAAAGGTAATTCTAAATTTGGACAGCCCATTAACCCCTTGACCGCGATCGGAATTCCGCTCGTGTGCTGGACATTCCGATCGCGGGTGTGGTCGTGACGAGCTCAGCTCGTCATGCGCACAGCGCTACCGCGCAGCATGACGAGCTGAGCTCGTCACGAGCATCGAAGGGGTTAAAGTGGTGAAGGTATGTAAGAATAGTGTGGTAACTCAGGAGGATAAAGTGTGGAATGTGAGAAGAGTAGCCAAATGCAGGAACAGTGAAGGTTGTAATGTTAGTGATTGTAAAACCTTGTTAGGTAATGAGTTGGGCTCCAGGAGAGGTCAAACTGTAGCTTCCAGAGTCAAGGTAAACAACAGAACCAAGTGTTTTCCAGCAAGGTATAAATCTTAGAAGGTACATCTATTGGTGAATTAATCTTATAGTTTTGCTTTGTTTATGTCACGCTCTAAGAATTCCATGTGCATGCATTTTATGTCTACTGTTTGGAGTTCTAGGACTGCTGAATGGCAGTTTGTGATACTGGCTTCCTCTAGCTGGTTGTACTGTGCTGCTCTCAATAAAAACTTCAAAATTCACCTACCTGGCATCCTTCAATCTTTACAGATGGGCACCTGCTTCGCTCCCAGCTTTTCAAATTTGTTCATGGGCTGGTGGGAGGAGTAGGTGGCTGTAGCCGTTGATACTGCAGAGGACATGGGACAAGCTGTCCTCTTGTTATGATTTATAGATGACTTGTTCATCATCTGGCAGGGCACAGAGAGAACCGCCAGGGACTTTGTTTCTAAGTTAAAGAGTAACAACTTAAATTTGGATTTCACCATAAACATTAGCAAAGAAAAAATAGTATTTCTGGATACAGTAGTAGAAATTAAGGATGGGTCTCTTACTACTTCCCTCCATAGGAAGGCTACGGCTGTTAATACTGTCGTTCACACCCTCAGTAGCCACTCAGATACCATGAAATGGAACATCCCAAAACATATTTGTGGTGATGTTTGTGCATACAGAGAAGAAAAATGTGACATGTGCGAACAGTTCAGAGAAGGGGGATACCCAGAATGGGTTTTGAACAGAGCTAAAATAAGTGTTCATTATCTCACTATAGAAAGCATTCTAATCAAAGAGTCTCCCAAAATTACATCTGACAACAATCCTACTATGAGATTGATTACCACTTACAGTAATAAAACTAATAGGGTCTCCTGTGTGGTGAAAAAACACTGCGGTGGATTGACCACTGATTCCACCTTGGGTCCATTGATTCATGATAAACCCAATTTTACATACAAGAGAAGAAGGAACCTCAGAGATTTCCTAGTCAAGAATGATATTACACCTAGAGGATCTGCTGAACAAGAACTCAGAGGTTTCCACCCTTGTATGAATTGCAAAGGGTGTAAGCATAGCCCAAGCAGGAGGTCTCAGAGGGTGCCATTTGGTAAAGGAGAAAGAGAAATGATACAGTTTCTCACATGCAGTGCATAGTACTGCATCTATTCTTTGGCGTGTCCTTGCAAAAATGGTACATAGGTAGCACGATTCATACGGTTAAAAAAAGATTATAACATATGCATGCTATTGACAAGGAGGATCATCATTACCCTATGGCGAGACATTTTGCACAACAGCAATTTCATGATAGGAACTTACTATCTTATTTTGCCATTGAACACATTCCCTCTAGTGTCTGGGTGGAGGGGGGTAATAGAGAACTTAAACTCAGACAAAAGGAATCTAGAAGGATTATTGATTTGGGAACCAAGATCCCCAATGGGTGGAATACGGAAGAAGAGATCAGTATCCATCTCCATGACACTTAAATTGTTTTGTTCCTTTCTAATACTGCTAGATCAGAATGTCTAGTTCTACAATTTATTTATTATGAGATTGTATGAAAGTGTTGGACTTGGGGGGGTAGATTTACTATTCCCACTCCAACATAAGCAAAAGCAGTGAAAGTGTTGGACTTTGGAGGGCTTAGGTTTACTGTTTAAGCTCCAGTCTAAGCAACAGTAGGGAAAGTGTTGGACTTCACAGAAGTTAGATTTACTATTTGCACTCCTACTTATGCAACAGTAAGAAAGTGCTGAATTTTGGAGGGCTTAAATTTACTATGCCCACACCCACTTTAAGTAACAGTAGGAAAAGTGTGGGACTTCGGAGGAGTGAGATTTGCTATTCCTACTCCAATTTAAGCAACATTATGGAAAGTGTTGGTCTTTGGAGGTGCTACATATACCATTTCAACTCATATTCATTTTTAAATATCTCACTAAATGTCATTATTAAAATACAAATAAAAACATGTATTCTATATACATTTAAAAAATGAAAATTGCAATATAAAGTACAAAATAAGTTATCAAATAATTTAAATATTTAAGTAAATTTAAAGAAACTTCACTTCCATCCCTACTATCCAAAAAAGCAACAAACATCAATAAATTAATTTATATATAAACAAATTGTAAAATTAAAATACTACTTAAATAAAAACAAATACAATTAAAATAATAAATGTAAAATAAAATTTACAAATATTATTATTAAATGCACCTATCAATACAATAATTAATATTTCAAATAAAACAGACACTTTACTTAATAAATAATCAATTAAAATGTACATAATTAATTATCAATTGGAAATTTCAATAGCATAAAAAACGAAATTGAAAAAAACTAATACAATTTAAATAAATCCCACCCTATTTTCCTGAATACCCAACACCCCAATACTAAAATATAAATAAAAACATATTAAATTAAATAAAAAATGATATGTAGTGTATCTATATTAAAGTAAACTATATCAAATACAGTGTTATTCTTTAAAACCATATTATATACAAAATATTATATTCTTATTCTCAATATTCTGTGCCAC
The DNA here is from genome assembly GCA_963921515.1 of Calotriton arnoldi. Taxonomy (NCBI): domain Eukaryota; kingdom Metazoa; phylum Chordata; class Amphibia; order Caudata; family Salamandridae; genus Calotriton; species Calotriton arnoldi. Next base: position 24,942 of record CAWUFW010022479.1, on the reverse strand, counting down.
GATTTTGTCCTGATGTTATTTTTGTGCTGATGATATATTTGACACGATATTCATGTTGCACTATATTTTTTAATCAATATTTGTGTCATTGAGGGATTTTTGTAAAATTTGATTTTCTTTTATATCTTTTTATGGTAATTTAAGTACAGAAACAAGAGACAGCAACAATCATCTCAATCGGCATACGTTTACAACTAACATGTCGTAAATATGTCAGGACATTCCTCTTCTTTTTATACTACATTGATTATCCCTCCCCCTTTTGAAAACATTAGGTTTTCTAATGTGCCATTATCCACTATCACCATGTGCTGCACATATTTTCCTGTATTAGTTTCTGCTTATATATGTGTAACAAGATCCATGTATGCACCTATGTAAGGCATTCTGTCAACCATCCGAGCCTAGTACATGCTATATAAAGCACGGAGTACATGAATGAAGGAGTCTGACATAGAGGAGGTGTGGTCTCTTCTGGTGCATCATAAAACATTAGTGACAGTCACATGGTTTGACTTGGCCCTTCTCGCCTACATACTTTAGCTGCTTTCTGTGAGCAGCAGGGACCATGCCAGTCTCATGATTGGCTGTCACTGGGAGACTGCAACAGCCTAATGCACACACAAGGTCTTTGTGAATTATAGCACAAGATGTATAATGCAAAGTCAATCACAATAATATATACATGCTTACAATCACTGCTCCTTTGTTCAAGCAGCAGAGTGATTGCCCATGTTTTACTGCTCTCGCGGTCATTCATACGCAGTGTGAGTCAGACAGGGGCCAGCTTTAGAGCTGATGGCGCCTGGTGCAACAAAGGTTTTTGGTGCCCCTACACCAAAGAGCTCCGCCATGGATTCCCTCACAACCACCCTCCAACAGTGCCCCTCATCTCTCCATAGATACTCTCTCACAAACATTTCATTTGATTTCAAGCTCTGGTTGGGTTAGATTTACTAATAAGTTTGTACATCTACCCAAATGAACCCTTTTTTAGCAATATTAGGAATATATAATGAAGGACTGGGGGAAAAAACATAATCTCCTAGCCTGTACTATGCCGTTTGCATGCAGCTCTTTGATGCCAGTTGGTAAGTCACTGTTCTATATTGGGATTGCAATTTATGAACTGCTGTAACAAAAGGACCTCTGTGACAAAGGCAGTAATCCACTGAGCTAGCCACATAAAATGCAGTTCTGTGATCTGGTACACATTCTTTGGAGCAGGCATATTAACTCTCTGCGCTACTTTATGATGAGTCTAAACTGCCACTAGACAAACCTCCATCTCTTTCCAGCAGGAACATTATTCACCAGAGTTATCGTGAAATGTGTATTGTTTCCTGAAAACTGCTGAACGCACAAGGAACTCTGCAATAGGTGCTCTTAAAGCCATAAGTTATTTGTAAACATAGCACCCCCCCAGATCAGCACCAGGTGCCCTGTGCCTGTCACACAGCCCTAAAGCTAGCCCTGCAGTCAGATGCGAGTTTGTGTTTGGAGCCTGAAGAAAAGAGCTTAGACCTGCAAAACATTTTGAAATCATCACACTGGCACTCAGATTCGTCTTTAGCACTGATGGTGCCCGGTGCGACAATCTTTTTTTGGTGCCCCCACCATGCCCTCCTTCTTTACAGATTCCCTCAATTCCACCCTCCAACAGTCCCCTCATCTCTCCATAGCCCCTCTCTCAAGTGCATTTAATTTGCTTTATAGCGCTACTCATACCATTGAAATGTGTGAGAGCACTTTACATCACACACATATACAAAGAGAATGAATCATATGTGTGTAAATCAGTCTGTAGGAAATGTTAAAAAGATAATGAGGACCACAAGGTGTAGGAATCGCATGCCATCCATACTAGTAGACAGTATATTTAAAAAATGTTTGGTCTAGAGAATCACAAACTCAGGATTTAAAATTACCACAGTGGTTGGGATTGGGCTTACTGACAAGAATGTATTTCTACCCAAAGAAACCCTTTTTAGAAACATTAGGACAATGAAAAACTGGGGAGAAAACTTGGGGCCAAATGTACAACGCATTTTACCTGTCACAAGTGGACCATCAGGCAGTTTGCGACCAAATGCATTTTCAAATGTACCAACCCTCTTTTGCGAGTCAGTAACTTATTACAGACTAGCAAATAGGGTTTGAGAGTCTCTATTAGGAAGGGGTGTGCCAAGGATGTCCCTTCCTAATAGGGAGTCGTACTGGTATATAGGAATGGTTGCGACTGTAAATGTGGTCCCAAAACATTCACAGTTTACCTCCAATTTCAAATTGGTAGTAAGCCATTCACAAACTGGAATGGGTCCCCAAGGGACCCCTTCCCTTGTGTGAATGGGGGCGCCAGCATTTTTTCAGATCGGGCAGTGGTCCCACGGACCACTGCCACCCCCTGAAAAATTAAAAGAAAACTTTTCATTTTTATTTTTGAACAGCATCTCATTTTTCTTCAAGAAAAATGGGTTGCATTTTTTTTTAAAAACTGTTTTATTTAAAAAGCAGTCACAGACATGTGTACTGAAAACTGTTTGACACACAAGGAACTCTCCAGCAGTTGCTTTTAACCTATAAGTTATTTCTAAATATAGTGCACCCCTCCCGAAATCAGCGCTAGGTGCGGCTGCTCCAGTCCCACCACCCTAAAGCTAGCCCCGCTGGCACTGCACCTATGTGGCAGCCTGCAGTGGCTGCCTGGGTCTGTGAATAAAGTACATTTAACTAACACAGATCAATTTCTATTTAGGCTCATGATCCTGGTGGCCTCCTGGCTTAGGCTCCATGCCCACCCTCCACAGACCATGCCAGAAAACTCGGCATCATTACGGCAAACTCATGATGAACAAATAGATCAACGCAGTGATTGCATCCTGCTACCTCATCCTCAGAATGTTCCGCAAGATTTTTAAATGGCTCCACGAGCACACAAGACGCATGGTCACACAAAATTATAACGTACTTGCAAAAGCGGTGGTAACATTTTTGTAGATAAAGAATATAAGGCTGCATTATTGAACTAAAGTGTGAAACGCACATTATCTTATCATAATTGTTTTCAACATGTTACTTATTGTACATGAAAGGCAGAAGTACAGGCCCCTTTCTGACTAGTGAATGCAACATATGTTCTGCTCCTTCTCATGGAGAAGGGTCACAGCTCTGCAGACCTCTCATTTCAGGTGACATCACACAAAATGGTTCAGAAGAAAAAACATAACTTGAGATATTGTATACACTGGTCAGCATGTACTGCCCCTGCTGTTGACATTTTTGTTTCAAAAATGGTGTCTCTCGGTGGGGGGCACACTGCGTGCACTTTAAGAACTGCCTTCTAAGTCCTTAGATTTTCAGAGAGTTTCTGTGTTAGTATGTTGTGTAAAATACATCATATTTCAATCTATCTCCCAAAATATTCTCTAGGGAAGAATTCCCCAAAACCCCATTAGAAGTTTTGGGCTTGCTCGTGGAGCAGCACAATTTAGAATCCACCCTTACACATCACAGAAATGCAATTATATAGGTGCATTTGACATTATATTCACTGTGTGCTTTAACATTATTAACATGTGTGAAGCATTTAAACGCATTAAGGTTGATATACCTGTGCACTAATGTACAGTTTAAACAATGAAATCATGTACTTCTTTGTTCACGTTTTACACTTATACTTCAAGTTATATTTGCATATGTAAACATGTATTCTTTTGCTCTTGTTTTGCAGTTGTTTCTAAAGTTACAAGATCACATATAACACTGTATTTAATGTGTGCATTAAATGCGCATTTAAGTTAGCCTGAGTACAGGTCTCAGTTGAAATGCATTTGGATATGTTTTCTAATTTCCTTGCAGGTTTATTATTATGATTTACGTTAGCTAGAGAAAGGCTTATTGTCTGTATTAGACAGCTGATAGAGAGGCTAGAAGGGAAACCTGGCAGTGATTGTGCATAAACAGTGGTCGGAAGAGGCCTTCTGTTCATCATGTACCAGGATGGCAAGATGTTCAAAGTTGAGAATTTAAGTTTCAGTTTAATATGATATGAACCTGAAGCCATGTTTCAGATGCACTCAAGTAGTGTTCTGATTGGTCCCTGGTGGTGTGAAGGTGCTAAAAATGTTTCTGAATCTCCTGTTACTTTTAAATTGGTGTTCACATAATTAGAGTTAGGAGAGATTGCCTTTAGACTTTGAGAGGTACAGACCTCTCTGCTTGCCCTATTCTTGCAAGCTTTATGCTCAACACTTATTTCTTTTTCTACTGGAGTCTGAGCATGCTGACACCTTCTTCTTTTATGCTCCCAATTTAGAGACCCTTGATAGATGTCCCTATATTTGATCCATGATTTGGAGAGAGAAGGGAAGTTTCTTAATGATTATTGCAATTTGATATGTAATTTTATTGTGCCTTCACCTACTGAGATATTTTAGCTTACCTGTTGTATTACTGCATTTACTGAACTTATTTTTGGTTTGCATGTATACTGAATTGATTGGTAGTCCAAAATAAAACCATTTAACCATATTCAGTGATTCCTGGTCCTTATTGTGGCGTCACATTGGCTTCTCAAGTTAGAAATGTATTGTTGATGTTTTCTCCCTTTCAATGCTTAATATCAGCTTACAAAGGTCCATATGACCAATGGGGAAAAATCTTTGCTGATTTGACTAAGAGATTACGCTGCAAGGCCCAGTGCTCCAACCCTTGTCTCTCTTACTCTTTGTGTATCGTGGCGGGTGTTTTTGGCCTATGAATTTCACCAGCCTTCACTGGAAGAAAAGCTTCCTTTTAGTGTTCTCAGAAAGAGCTACATTAGTGTATGAAAGCAAATTTTATCACTAGATACCCACTCTTGTTCCGGAGAAATGACAAAGCGCAGCTTCATTTAAAAGAAAATCTCTGGATGCCTTTAATTGTGATCTCTTTGTGTTTAGAAGGAAGACATATGTGCTACATACATGAAGAATTATAGTGGTACAAACTAAAATGTTTTATTTTAAAGGCACCGTAGAACATATTGATGTTTATGTTAGGACATATTGACATACATGTCATGTATGACTCGGGGATTAAGTCCATGTTTATTTTATTTTTAGTTAATATCATGCATATTTTCAGAGTCTTTAGAGTGGTATGAAGAATAATGCAGAGTTTAGAATATGCGTATTTATGTACTTGTATATGGTGTTTCTATAGCAAGAACCTAGTTACAAGGCCACTGTTAGAAATTGGGGTCTCTAGTTGGCAGATGTATGCACCCTGTCCAAGTAGGGACCACAATCTTAGTCAGGGTAAGCTAGCTACACACTAAAAGACAACCTGTGCTCACCCTCTGGCACATTGGCACAGAGCAGTCAGGCTTACCTAAAGAGGCAATGTGTAAAGTATTTGCTACACACACACATAGTAACACAATGAAAACACCACAAATTACTCCACACAGGTTTAGAAAAATAAAGAATAATTTTATGAATAAAACAAAACCAAAACAACAAAACCTAATAAATAAAAACGAAATTATGAATTTTTAAAGAATAAACCAAAAAGTAGTGCTTACAGTCAAATAGCTCTTAGGGGATACTTGAGGTTGCGCTGGTAAATCCAAAGTTCAGGCTGACCGCGATGGAGGGCAGGCTGGCTACAAGACCCACACATGGTTTGCTGAAAAAGTACTTTGGATGGAGCAAGCGTTGGTTTTGAAGATTCGATGTGTCGGTTCTGATTCACGCAGTCGGGTAGATGCGTAGTCGTCAAGCCTAAGAGTCAGGTTCCACATCGGCTTCAAACCCCATACTATGCAGGCACTGAGTCATTGTCGAACCTCGCAGTCGGGTCCCACGTCGTTGTCGAGCTGCGCAGGGATGTCCTCGGATCAGCACTGTGTCGGCGTCGAACGGCACTGCGTCTGTTCCGATCATTGCAAAGTAGTCACTGCGTCAAGTTGTATGGTTCTGGACAGCAGAAATTACCTTTCAATGGCTCAGGACTGGATTGGCACCACTTGGAAGGGCAGGACTCACAGATGGCAGAGTCCAGGTGCTATTGCAGAGTTGCAGGAAGTCTTTGATGGCCCTGAGACTTCAGAACAGGGGGCAAGCCAACAAGCTTTTGGAGTCACTCTGGGTTCAAGTGAGAGGGGTCCAGTTCTTGTCCTCAGCAGGGCAGAGGTCAGCAGGAAGCAGGGCAGCTCAGTCAAGCAGAAAGAAGTTGCTTCAGATCAGCAGTGAGGCAGAGTGCCCTTGTAGCACAGCAGTTTCTACTACTGGCAGAGTTCTTCACAGGTCCAGTAGTGTACTGTCTTGGTAGGGTCAGAGCCTTAGTACTTATACCCATATGTGCCTTTGAAGTGGGGGTGACTTCAAAGCAGGCTCTCAACATGCACAGGTCCCCTTTCATACCAGCCCTGTCTGCTAGGCTATCTGTGGGGGTAATCAACCCTTTGTGTGGGAAACATGACACTGCCTATTCAGGTGTGTCAGCTCCCCTCCCTCTTCCTGCCCAGGAAGAGCTATTAGAATGTAGATGAATGTAGATGAGCTCTCTGTCACACCCACCCTTCCGGTGTTTGCGGCTGTCTAGAGGGAATGAACAAAGTGTAGTTGTCACCCACCCCAGATGTGTATTGGAGACAGGCTGCAAGACATACAGAGCAGTAAGAGCAGAGAAATATCCTCTTTCTAACAGTGGCATTTCTAAAATAGTAATATTACATCCAACTTTGCCAGTAAAGATAATTTATCATTTCCTTTCCAAAGATATGAAACATGATGTAGCTTCTCCTTTCTAATCAGGAATTACAGCTAAAAAATGTTTTAAGAAATTTCCAATGTTAGCCTATGAGAGGAGTAGGCCTCACATTCATAAAAAATGAATTTAGCTGTTTGTCACTATCAGGACATGTAAAACTTAAAAGTACATGTCTTACTTTTTACTTACACAGCACCCTGCCCTTAGGGCTACTAGGGCCTACCTTAGGGGTGACTTATGTGTAATAAAAGTAGAGTTTAAGGCTTGGCAAGTGGCTTTAAATGCCAAGCCGACGAGGCAGTAAACTGCACACACAGGCCTTGCAATGGCAGGCCTGATGCAGGTTTGAAAAGCTACTTGTGTGGGTGGCACAATCAGTGTTGCAGGCCCACTGGTAGCATTCAGATTACAGGCCCTGGGTATATGGTATACCACTTTACAAGGGACTTATAAGTAAACTAAATACATCAATCAGGTATACACCAATGTCACCATATTTAGGGGAGAAGCACATGCACTTTAGCAGTGGTAAAGTGCTCAGAGTGCTAAGGCCATCAAAAAGATACAGTAAAAATAGGTTGTAAGCAGGCAAAGCATTTGGGGGAAGACCACCCAATTGATAAAAGGTCTAACATGTGCTCCCCCCACCTGAAAGAGAGGAGATCTACCCAATCTCTAGGAAGTTCTCATCACTAAGGTGGAAGAACTTGGATAGACAGTCAACATTGGTGTGGTCTACCCCTGGTCCGTGTTCCACCCTGAAGTCCATTTCCTGTAGGTAAATAGATAACCTCATCAATTTTGGATTCTCACCGCTTATCTGCAGGAGCCACCAGAGGGGCCTGTGGTCAGCCTGAATCAGGAAGTGGGAATCAAGCAGGTATGGTCTCTGCTTCCTTAGTGCCCAGACTACAGAAAAAGCATCTCTCTCTACAGCATTCCACCTCTGTTCCCTGGGGAGTAACCTCCTGGAGATTAAGGCTACAAGTTGGTCCAGGCCCTCTTCATTTGCTGTGATAAAACTGCCCCCATGCCATGTTCTGAAGCATCTGTTTGAACAATAAACTCCTTGGAGAAGTCAGGGGACCTGTGCACATGGCTTACTTCAGAGAGTCAAAGGCAGTTTGGCATGCCTCTGTCCAAATCACATTTATGGACTGCTTCTTAGAAGTCAGCTCTGTCAAGGGACAACAATGGTGCCATTTCCCTTGACAAACCTCCTGTGGTACCCAGTGAGGCCCAAGAATAATCTGTCCTTAGTCTGTGTTTTTGAGGGTGCTCCCAGGCCATGATAGTCTCTATCTTGGCCTAGAGGTGCTGCACCTTACCCCTGCCCACCAGGTGCCACTTTATAGAAAGTGCCCCAGGGGTGCAACAGGCATGTACGCCTGCATTGCGTGCCCCCGGGGCACTTTGGTATTACAGAAAGGGCCGCAGATGCTTGTGCGACCTTTCTGTAATACAGCTAGCGCTGGCGCACATATAGCGCCAGCAGTATCATCACAGGGCGTTCCCTCATTTGCATGGAGTTGTCGCCCCATGCAAATGAGGAAATCTGGGCCCGTGGCATATTATAAATGTGCCGAAGAAGCAAAGAAACTGTCAGGAGGCACCCTGACAGTGCCCCACCTAAAAGGTGGCGCATTGTCAGTGCGCCCCCTGCTAGCAGCCCTCTGGAAGGGGGAAAGGTGGTCTGATGGACCCCCAGATATCCCTTTTCAGGCGAGTGCACTCACTGCACCCACCTGAAAGGGGATCTCTAATCCCCCTTAAAAATGCAGGCGGGTTGCCACCTGCACAATGAAATACAAAACGACTGCTTCAAAGCCGCTTCGTATTTCACTTAAATGCGCTGCACCCAGGGCAGCACGAGTTCGTAGCTGCCCTGGGGGCAGCACATTTAATATAATATGGCACAATGTAAATGTAAATGTAATGTAAAAAGAACTTATATAGCGCAGACTGTCACCCCACGGGTATCCTGGCGCTGAGACTTATCCTAATATCAGTGTGCATATAGATAAACCTACCCAGACAATAATAAAATTACCCCTCCCTCGGGAAGAGCCAGGTCTTCAACCTCTTCCTAAATGGAAGCAGGGTTTGGATTTGTCTGATATCTAAGGGGAGATCATTCCACAGTCATGAGGCTGCTACACCGAAAGCACTGCCGCCAGTCCTAGTCTTCTTAAATCTCGTAGTAACCACCAGATTTGTGCTTGCTGAGCGGAGATTTCTTCTGGGAGCATACCACGTGAATTTTTTCTGCAAGGCTTTTGGGCCCAGCCCATGTACTGCTCTAAGCACAGTACATAGGGATTTGAATTGTATTCTTTGGCGAACTGGCAGCCAAAGAAGATCCTTCAGAGCCAGTGTTGTTGAGGATCTGCGCTGCCTGTTTAGAGCCAAATTGGCTGCTATAGTCTGAATCCTTTGTAGCTTCAGTATTACTGAGTTTGGTGCACCCAGGTACAGTGAGTTGCAGTAATCCAACCAGCTCAATATTACAATCCTCACTACCTGTGACCTGGTAGTAGTGGGTAGCAGTGGAAGGATTGTTCGTAAGGCTCTAATTAAAGAGAAACATGTGCCCACTGTCTTATTAACTTGTGACTCTAACTGGAGATTATCATCCAGCATGACCCCCAGATTGCGTACTGTTCTAACCGGAGTCAGAAGTTTATCTGTAGGGGTGAGTCTAAATTCAGAGGGGAAGGGGAGGGCAATTTTGGTCGTGGAGCAATATACAATCTCCGTTTTATCCCCATTAAATTGTAAGGCATTGTTTCTGAGCCATTTTGTCGTACTTTGCATACACTCCTGGACTTTATCCAGAGAAACTGCCTGGTCTCCTCCTAAGGAGAACACCAGTTGTGTATCATCTGCATAGTTGACTATATCAATGTCGAAGGACTTGATAATGGGGATGAGTGGGCGCAGGTAGATATTAAATAAAATTGGACTGATTGCTGATCCCTGTGGTACCCCATGGCACACAGGAGTCTTTGGAGATGTAAAAGGTGGGATTGTCACCGCCTGTTGCCTGCCTGTCAGATATGACCTCAGCCATTTCAGTGCCAGTCCTTTCACTCCAATACTCTCAAGTCTCTTCAGTAAAATGCTATGATTCACCGTATCAAATGCGGCAGACATGTCCAATAATACCAATACGGTCAAATTGCCATTGTCTGCCCTCATTCTTAGGTTATCGAGTACTGTCACTAGGGCAGGACGAAACCCGAATTGTGCCTCATCTAACAGATAGTTTTCTTCCAGGAAATGGGAAAGAGACTTACTGACTGTTCGCTCCAGAATTTTTACTGGATATGGCAGCAGGGAGATAGGTCTAAAACTTGATGGGCAAAGGGGATCAAGTGTGGGTTTCTTGAGTAATGGAGTGACCATCGCCTGCTTCCACCTCTCTGGAACGATTCCTTTATCCAGTGATTGGCAGCAGATCTGCCATAGCCAAGGAGACAATTCTGAATTAAATTCTTTCCATATTCTCTGCGGGAGAGGGTCCAATGGTGAGCCAGAGGACACACTCAGAGCTAGTTTATTAAATATTTCCTCAGAGGGAATTTGAAGAGACTCCAACACTGCTTGTTGATAGCTATCAGTTACCTCTTCCTGTTGTTTTATCACCACTGTTGTAAATAGGTCTTTATTCACATCCAGATTAGTTTTAGTATTTGAGTTAAGGCCATCAATAATCTTATTGATTTTCTCGTCAAAGTGGAAGGCAATATCATCACATAGCTTTTGTGCCGCTTTGATCTTATTGCTCACACAGGCCGGATTGGACAGGTCCTTCATTATGGTAAAAAGAGTTCTCGTGCTGTTAGGAGCCAACAGGATGGATTTGGCATAGTAGTCAGCTTTGGACCTGGCGATCATTTCCTTGTATGAGGTCTGCAGTTGTTTTAAGATTTGTTTGTCTGAATCAACATATGGCTTTCTCCATTTTCTTTCAGCCTGTTTACATTTTTTTCGCAACTGTTTCAGTTCTTCATTGTACCAAGGGGCTGACGGTTTCTTCTTGTTCTTTAGCCTCTTAACTGGGATGATCTGATCCAGAGTATAATTTATTTGATCATAAAAAATCTCCTAGTTCTCTTCCACCGACTTACTAGGTGCGAATAAATTCTGTTCTGACGGTAACAGTACCTGCCTATTTTTCAGTAATTTGGCCCATTCCCTTCCTTGACGGAAGATAGCCGGCTGAGTCACCTTGTTATTTATACTAGGTAGGGCTATTGCAAAATGAATTAAAAAGTGATCGGACCAGCATTGGGGCAATACTTCGATCATCTTTGCCTTCATATGGTTGGCAAATATTAAGTCCAAGATGTGGCCTCCTTGATGAGTCGGTTGGAGTACCAATTGATGTAAATTAATGCTCTCGCATGCTTGCTCTAAATATTTGAGCGCTGGACTAAGATTCCCATTATCCCAGAGATTAAAGTCGCACACTATCATCATCCTTGAGTGGGTCAATGACATGTTAAACAAGGCATCGATTAGAGCCTGAATATGGGAGTTTTGGCCTCCAGGAGGCCTATGGCACACTATCCCGGACATCACTTGTCCTCTTGCCTCATTCAGTGTGAAGCCTAATAGTTCTATGCCCTCAATATCGTCGATGTGTAGAGGCAGGAAACCCACTTATCTTTAAATATCACTCCAACCCCCCGCCTCTCCCTACTGGCCTAGGCTTGTGAAAGATTTTGTACCCTGCCGGGCAGGCTAACCCTAGTTCGACTACAGAGTTGACTCGTGTCCAGGTTTCAGTCATAAATAACACATCCAGATCAAGGCACTCCAGCATAGTATACACCTCCTGATAATGCTTGACTAAAGATCTGGTGTTGATCAAGCCACATTTCAATCTCTCAGAGATGTAGTCATCTATGATGGTATTACCTTTATTCACCACCTCCTCTTGTGTGTCCCCGGTGTCTCTCTCATCTATGTGTAAAAGTTGTTCCCTTGAATAGCAGAGTCTGGCCGTCCCTAGGAGAGAATTGGCAGCATGGCTGGCGCTGCCCGCGGCCGGAGCGATGCCTCCGGTGTGCCATCGGCGCGCCCGCTGCGCGCTTGCATCTCCCTTCCTAAATAGGAGGTAGAGCGCTGACCAAGATGGCGTCGTACCACGGTGACCCGCTCTAACAGGCGGAAGTACACCAGCACATCTTGGCCAATGGAAAGTGTGAGTGCAAGGGCGAGGTAAGAAAGTTTAAAAAGTATCACAATTCCCACCGTTTAAAAAGTTTAGAAGGTATCACAATTCCCACTGTTTAAAAAGTTTAGAAGGTATCACAATTCCCACCGTTTCTAATACCCCCAAATTAGCAGCAGTTTATTAAAAAAATTCCTAAAATGAATGTGCCTTAAAAAGAAACAAGCGCTAGGCTAGCAAGCGCTGTCCCTTCATCTGCAAGTAGCGTTTAATGCACTGCCGGTAGTCTCAGATATCCACAATCTCCTTGTTAGCACCGAGTGCACCTTTTGAAAGGTGCACCCGGCGCTAACAAGGAAAATGTGCCACATTGCATAATATGCCACCAGGTGTCCTAGGTATACCACAGACCCCTGCCTTATCTGGCACTTACTGGCCTTGATAGTGAGGCCTGCCTGTTGCAGAGCCTGAAGCACTTCCTGGAGGTGAAAGAGGTAGTCATTCCAACTGCTACTGAAGACAGCTATGTTATCGAGATAGGCAGGTAAGAAGGCCACCATATCAGCAAGGACCTGAGTCACCAACCTCTGGAAGGTGGCAGGGGTATTTTTGAGACCAAAGGGCATCACACAAAATTGGTAGTGGTCCTTTGGAGTGAAAGGGCTAACCTCTGCCTGGCACCTTCTGTTAGGGGGATCTGCCAGGAGCCTGATGTAAGATCAAAGGTACTTAAGTACTGGGCAGCCCCTAACCAGTCAATCAGATCATCCGCCCAGGGGATGGGATGAACATATGTCTTTGTTACTGAGTTTAGCCCTCCATAGTCCACAAAGAACCTCAGTTCAGGTGTGGTGCTCGGTGGGGCAGCCTTTGGTACCAGAACCGCAGGACTGGACCAGAGGCTACTGGATTGTCCTATCACACCCAATTCCAGCATCTTAGAGACTTCACCCTTCATGCTGGCCCTCACCTTATCCAACACTCTGTAAGACTTATTCTTACCAGGGAGGTTGTCCCCTGTGTCCCCATCATCGGTACACAGGTGGGTAGTCGCAGGAATAAAGGAGAACAAACTGGAGTACTGTCCCAATACTTGGTGGCAGTCACTCTGCTGTTCAGGAGTTAGACTGGGGAAAGGATTACTCCCTCCACATACTCATCCTTTGCCTTGGAGTCTAAAAGGTCAGGGAGAGGTTTACTCTCCTCCGTCTCTTCTCCATCTGTCACCAACAGCATAGTGATCTAGGCCTCTCAAAGTGGGGTTTGAGGTGATTGATATGAAGCACCCTGTGGATTTGCCTTTCGGTCTTAAGATCCACCAGGTAGGTGGCCGTACCCTTCTTCTCAATTACCTCATAGGGCCCTGTCCAATAGTCCTGAAGTGTCCTGGGTTCCACAGGTTCCATAACCCATACTTTCTGCCCAGGTTGTGACTCCACAGTGGTAGAATTTTGGTCATACCACTCTTTCATTACAACCTGACTGGCTTCTAAGTTGTCAGAAGCTTGCTTCCACAACTTAGCTATTTGGTTACTCAAGGCCAGCATGTAATCGCAATTGTAATTGTATTTGTATAGTGCTTACTATCCCAACGAAGCGTCGAAGCGCTTTTCGGCAAGCAGCATGCTACTCCGGAACCCAAAACGGATTAGTGGTGGATTAGTATAGGGAAACATGAGTTAATTTGAGCAGTGGGCATGCAAGTCTGTTAGCTGGATTATATAGGACAATAGAGGGATAGAAGAGAGAAGAGTCTATAAAGTGTTATTTGGGAGGTCATAGGAGAAAAATGAAGTTTGAGATGAGTCAAAGGAGGGAGACGAGGGAAGAATTTGTAAAGGGTTGTTTGGAAGATCATAGTAGTATTAGATTGGGGGTGGGCAAAGGAGAGATAGGGGGGGAAGAGTCTAGAAAGGTTTATTTTGGAGATCATAGTAGTAGAATGAGGTTTGGGATGAAGCAGTGAGTGGAGGTAGAAGATATATTGAGAGACGTATAGGGTGAGACAAAGTAGTGGATTGGAGAGAGTCAAATGTTTTTTTTCCTTCTTCTTCTTTCACAGTAGAAGTAAAGTAATAAATATATAGATGCATAGCTACCTACAAAAGGTATACAAGTACAAGGAAGATAGTATATCAAGTATTTTTATAACTAATTGTAATTCTTTTTTAAAATTAATTTTATTTATTTTTTGCTCAATATTTCAATAGTGAAGCACTTGAGATGAGATAGTTATGATAATATTTACACAATGTGATAGATAATAAAACAGAGACCCATAAACATCTAATCAATAATATATATATTCACTGGAAAAACAAAGGTTACAGGTACGTTATAATTAGATTCAAATTTCACCTGTACAAAACCTGTGAAATTGAGCAGTTATAGTTAACTCAGCTCATCACTGATGACATCTCAGATGACTTCACTGATGACATCACTGTTGACATCATCCACAGAATCTCTGATGCACCCACTCACACCCCATAATACCTTTCAGGCACCCACTCCAACTTCCACACTACCATTCTCAAACCCATTCTCACACACATACCAGTACTTGCACAGCTACTCACTGATTCATAGATCAACAAACACATCCACTCACTCACTCATACAGGTACTCATACACACACCCACTCACTCACTAATATAGCCACTGACATATCTACTCATACACTCATACAGCCACTCACACACTGAGTCAGTCACCCATAGTTACTCACACATCTACTCACTCACCCATACAGTCAATCACACAGCCACTTACTCAAATGTACAGTTACACACACACACACTCACTCACTTACTTACTCGCTCATACAGATACTATGTACTCACTCACCTATACAGTCACTGACACAAGCACACACGCAGCCATACAGCCACTCTCACATTCACTCACTCACCCATACAGTCACTCACATACCCCATCATTCACCTATACTGCCTTTCAAATACCCAGTTACTCACCCATATACCACTGACACATGCACTCACTCATTGACATAGCCATACACACACTCACTCGCCCATATAGCCCTTCACACACAAACTCACTAACCCATAGCGCCACTGACTCACCCACTCACTCATCCATGCAGACAGTCACACACCTTCTCACCCACCCACACAGATACTCAGACACCCATAGAGGTATTCAGACAACCAATCACTCACCCATACAGAAACTCACATACCCACTCACACACCCATACAACCACTTAGACACCAACTGACAGACAGATACAGACATTCACACAACCAGTCACTCAACCATTCATTCTCTGAGACTCCAAATCACTCACTTATACCGTTAGTCACGCACCCACTGAATCATCCAATCAGGTACTCATACACACACTGATTCACCTATACACCTTGGTATATATATTTAACATTCATAAACTTTTTTAAACCACTCACAGTCACTGGATGATGTCATCAGTGATGTCATTAGTGATATCATTTGAGATGTCATCAGTGATGTCACTGACCATGTCATGAGTGATGTAATATGTGAGATGATAGTGCATTGTGGGGCGCGAGTTATAGTTAGCTCAGCTAACTATAACTGCTGAATTTCTCTAGTTTTGTACGATTGAAATCTCAGCCTAACTATAACGTCCCTGTAATCTTTGTTTTTGTCAGTGAATTTTTATATATATATATAATCACTGAAAAAACCATAAGGTTTTAGGGACAGTTATAGTTAGTTGGACATTGCACTCGTACAAAACCCGTGAAATTCCCCCGTTATAGTTAGTTCAGGTAACTATAACTAGCGCCCCGCAATGCACTGCTGATGACGTCACATATTACATCACTCATGACATGGTCAGTGACATCACTGATGACATCACTGATGACATCTCAAATGACATCACTGATGACATCACTGATGACATCATCCAGTGACTGTGTGTTTCTGTAAAGTTTAAATATGTTTAATATATTTAGGGAAAGGCGTATTGAAGAATGAGTGGGTGTAGAAGCGCCTGAATGGATGATTTAGTAGGTGCGTGACTGAGTCTATAAGTGAGTGATTAAACGTATCTTACTGGATGCATGGGTGAGTGACTAAACTGTGTGAATGTCTGTATCCGTCTGTCTGTTGTTGTGTAAGCAACTGCATGGGTTTCTGACTAGCTAAATGAGTGTCTATCTGGGTCATGGATTGGTTCTCTGAGTATCTGTATGGGTGCCTCAGTGTTTGTGTGGGTGGGGTGTGTGTGACTCTGTGCATAGATGTGTGAGTGGGTGATTCACTGGGTGCATGGTTTCAAGAGTGCGTCTGTGATGGACTGTATGGGTGGGTGAGTGTGTGTATGGGTCTGTTAGTGATTGAATGTATATCTCAGTGCTACATGTGTGAGTAACTACATATGTGAAAGGCAGTATATATGTGTGTTGGAGTATATAAATGGCTATAAGTGAGAGAGTGTGATTGTGAGAGTGGCTGTAGGAAGGTGGAATCTGACTATATGGTTGCCCCCACTTTTTTTATGGTGTTTTGCTGGTTTATGACTTAGTTGGACTGGGATCCTGCTATTCAGGGCCCCAGTCTATCTGCTTTCTCTGTAAAATGGATTCCATGTGCCTTAGGCACATCTCTGATTGGGATCTGGAGTGCCCTTATAAGTCCCTAGTATATGGTATACTATGTACCAAGGGCATAGGTACCTCAGAGGCCTGCCAGGGGCTGCAGCATGTATTATGCCACCCCTGGAAGGCCATCCAAACTGACACCACAGGTCTGCTACTGCAGCCTGGGTAAGGTGGTGCATGCACCCCTTACTGTGATATAGGTTACCTATATCACGAAATACATACACACCTAGAAACCTATAAGTCACTCCTAAGGCAGGCCTTATCAATCCTAAAGGCAGAGTGCATGGTTCCTATGTGAGAGGGTGCCCCTGCATGAGCAGGGCCCCTCTGCAGCGTTCGGAGACCATCTCTGATGCTGTTTGTAGTGCAGCCTGACCATATACTCTTAAGCGCATTATATCCTCGCGGTAAAATGCTAACTTTGGAATGGCTGCACCTAAACATGTCGTGTTTGGTGTCAAACATCTTGGAATACTACCCCCCGCCAATCCTGGCGGCGGGGGTAGCATTCCACCCTTCTAGAGGGAAAGACATGTTAACTCTGGCTTACCCGGTAACTTCTTTCTGAAGCCCTGGCATCACAAAATGGATGCTGCTGCCACAGACAC
Organism: Calotriton arnoldi; assembly: GCA_963921515.1. Classification (NCBI taxonomy): domain Eukaryota; kingdom Metazoa; phylum Chordata; class Amphibia; order Caudata; family Salamandridae; genus Calotriton; species Calotriton arnoldi. The sequence goes on along the minus strand of CAWUFW010022479.1, from coordinate 7,788 downwards.
AAGTCTGGCCTCCTGCTGCTGGACGAAACTCCGGCAGGGGAGGCCTGGACAATAGGTTTCCTGTTGCAGGGAGGTGTGACCACCTCCCCAGACAGGATAATGTGTATTGGGGCTGGGTGGGTGCACTCTTAGAGTGCTTTGAAGTCCTGCACTGGGGGAGCAAAAGGCTCCTCTGTGCATATGCCAGTTCAAACCAGCTCAGGGGCTACCTGCCCCTGCTCTGGCGCGAAACTGGACAAAGGGAAGTGGGTGTAGCCACCCCTCCCTTGACCCTCCCATAGGTGGGGTCATAGAGTTAGTCCCTCCCTGTTTTACTAGTTAAAATGGGGAACCCTTGCCACAGCAAGATTAGATTATACCTGGACGAAACTCTGAAACAGAATCCTGGACCTTCGACGCTCTACTCACGATTAGAGGACTGAAGAATCTCCCTTGGGGTCAAGGAGTGACTCCCCTGCTTGGCAGGCACCAAAGAAGCATCTGTCCGGTTCGCATCACTGAAGCTCCCGTCGGACGCCGAAGTCATCGCATCACCAGAGGTGGATTCTCAGACTTCCCCGAGGCTACCCTGAGTCCCCAGCAAAGCTGAGGCCCGTGGCTATCGTGGGTAACGTGAGACCGTGACCCCTGGACACCGAGCACACTTGCAAGTGCACCATCTTCTGGGTCTCCCAAGAAGTCGTGCTTTGGGCTCCGAGTAGCCCTAGCCTCCAGCACCACCTGCACCGAAGATCACTGGCCCCCACTCCACGAGTGTCCTGTAAGCCAGCTCCACGTGCGGCGTCACGAGGCTCCTTCGCGGTCGCTAGCCCGTTGGCTAGTAGCCCTTACCGAAGGCCAATCTTTTCTTTACTTGGCAGTCTGGTTGCTCCAGGCCTGCCCTCACTTACCCTTGCTGGGTGAGTTCCCCAGACCTTGCTGGTCTGCACCATCGACGATCTTCAGCTACATCGAGACTTGCCGTTGCCAAGGCTTGTTGGGTCCAATCTGGTCGCCGACACCGCAGCACTCGACAGACATCGTGTACCAGCCCGAATCCTGCTCCTGGTCGCCGACAACGCCTCCTGGACCTCGTGGCTGCAGAAACAAGACGACCGTCAACGCACCTGAAGCACTCGACATCGGTGGGCATCCGTCCATCACCTCCCTGGTCACTGGCTAGTGACCCAGACTCTGTCCCCTCTGCTTTCAGGTTCTTCAGAACTCCGATCCACTCTTGGATCCACCCGGACACTTTTCTCCTGGTCGCCAGCAGCACTTTGCAGCAGATCGCCATAAGAACCGACGACGAAACCCGACCCCGAAAGGCACCTATGCACCCGGCTTCCCTGGGTGAGGTAACACGAGTACTCCGGTGCTCCCGTGGGTAGAGACTCTTCAAAGTCCTAGATCTCAAAGGGTTTTGTCCTAGTCCTCTTTAAAGTGTCCCTTTCCTCTATTTTTCCGATCCCGACTTTCTCCATAGAAGTTAACGGCGTATCGCGGTTGTGTATTTACACTGCACGCGTCTCCCGTGGGTCCCCTGTGTCACTACCTTGGGTGGTTCCTTGTGGTCCAAGCACTTCTAGAGGCTCTAGGCCTAGTGTCTAGTTCAGTCGTGGTTCGCATACCACTTTATTGGTATATGGTTTGGTACGCCCCTAGGGCCCAAACGTGTATTTGTGCTATTACTGTGATTTAAGATCTTATAACCTATGTACTTCGAACTCTAGCCTCATAAAGAGACTAGAGGGGTGTGTTTAGTAATAAATACATATATTTTGAATATATACCTGGTGTGGTGCTCTTTCATTTGGTCACTCAAGAGATTATAGACTGGTAAAACAAGCTGCTTTACATTCCTTCAAGACTTAGCCTGAAGGCTGCTCTCCACAGCTACCACTAGGATAGCTTTCAATAAGGTTGTCTTTAACCTACCTACCATAAGAGTCGATTTGGACTGGTGCAAGGTGCCCACTATAATTAGTGGACAGCATATGCCAGGCCAACTTCTCACATTGGTGTGCAGCGTGTGGGATTCCAGCTTGCTATTGTTTTACCAGATAATCTCAATTGAATTGATCAACTGAAAACCACTAAAGGTACCTAAGGTACATATAATTTAAGCTTAGAATATCAGTAAGTTCTACTGAACTTAGAGTTGTGTGTTAAGGGATAGCACAACCCTTTCTACAACTCAAGAGAGTTTAGTAGGCCACACTAGAGTAGGTAGTGCATACACCACACCACACTAGTAATGTCTTTAAAAGCAGGATCCAAAGATACCCTGCAGGAAGCCATTGAGCTTCCCCCTCCAAGTATGACACACTCCCATTCTTGGAACTGAGAGCTTTGTGTAACGTGAGGAAATTAAGGACAGGCCAAAGTCCCACCACCCAACACCTCCAGGAGTTGTTGGTGGCTTATGATCTTAGTAAGTCTTCAGAGACTGAAGGGGTAGGAGCAGAGGGTGGGCCAGCAGATGAGGAAGGGGCCAGGGGTACCACTACCCCCAGCCCCCCTCTGAAACTGACCAGGAGGGTGACAATGACCCTGACCTGGAGAACCCAATCCCTTCTGGGGAAGATGAAGATGAGGATCTAGAGAACCACACCTTTGTCCCCCCAGGAAGGATTATGAGTGTGCTCAGAAAGTCTAGGTCTCCTTCTCAGGAGTCTAACCACTCTGGCACCTCAATAGGGAGCTCTGTTTCTTCTCACAGGAGGGAATCCTCTCATGAGAGAAGAAAGAGACTGGTCCAGTATGAGGAAACTCAACTAGAGATCAGGAAGAAGCAATTGGCTTTAGATAGAGAATCCCTAGATCTCCTTAGAGAGAGAAGAAAGTTGGGACTAGAGTCCCATGGTGGCAGCAATATCCCTAGAGATAGGGACAGGTCTTATGACCATAGAAACCTAAACAAGATTGTCCCTCCCTACCAGAGTGGGGATGACATCCACAAATGGATAACTGCACTGGAGAGGGCCTGTAAAGTTCAGAAGGTCCCCCAGAGGCAGTGGGCAGCAATCTTGTGGCTCTCCTTTGCAGACAAAGGTAGAGACAAGCTCCTCACTGTAAGAGAAGAGGATGCTGACAATTACACAGTCTTGAAGAGTGCTCTGATAGATGGGTTTGGCCTAACCACTGAACAGTATAGGTTGAAGTTCAGAGACACCCAAAAAGCTCAGACTCAAGACTGGGTTGATTTTGTAGATTGTGCTACAAAGGCTCTGGAAGGTTGGATACATGGCAACAAAGTGCATGACTTTTTAGGATTGTACAATTTGATTATGAGGGAGCAGATCCTTAATAATTGTCAAAACCAGCTTTTGCACCAGTATCTGGTGGACTCTGATCTGACCTCTCCCCAAGAATTGGGAAAGAAGGCAGACAAATGGGTCAGAACCAGAGTAAAAACTAGAAATCAGGGTGGTGACCAGAAGAAAGATTCTACTAAGTCCCAAGAGAAAGGTGGGGATAAATCTAAGGATAAGTCCCCTACAGGGCCCCAAAATTCCTCTTCTGGGGGTGGGTCCCAAACTCCTTCCTCTCCTGAAAAGAAACCATATTGCCATGTCTGTAAAAAGCCTGGGCACTGGAAAACTGATCCCAGTTGCCCCAGGATTGGCAATAAAGAAAATGTTCCTCCCACAACTACTACCACCCCTCCTGGTACTACCAGTAGTAATCCTCCAGTTGGGAGTAGTGCACCCAAAAAGTTGGGTGCTTTTGCAAGAGGAACAGAGGTGGGCCCTAGTTTAGACAGGGACCCCTCAACAGACTCCTCTGACTCTGATGGTGGTATAGGATTTGCCACCTTTACCATGGGTCCCATAGCATTGGGCAGGTACAGACTGGAGCCAATGATTAATGGTCAGAAAGCTGTGGCATTTAGGGACACAGGGGCTAGTGTCACCATGGTGGCAGGGAAACTAGTCCCCCTCACCAGCTTTTACCTGAGTTTAAATACCAGGTGACCAACATTGATGGTGTCAGAACAGATCACCCCATGGCCATAGTCAATCTCAGCTGGGAGGGGGTCACAGGCCCAAAAAGAGTGGCAGTGTCCCCAACCCTACCTGTAGATTGCCTGATGGGCAATGATTTGGAAATTTCAGCCTGGGCTGAAGTTGAACACCAAACCCATCTTAGGATGTTGGGCGTCCCTGCAAAGGTTAGTGGGGCTGTGATGGCCACAGCCCCAGCCCAAGACTTTGGAGAGATGGAGCCTGAAAGAATGGCCCACTCTCCCCCAAAAGAGAGCAAAAGGGTTGAAGAAAAGTCTTCTTCCCCCCAGACAGTAGGTAAGGGTCAGCCTCCTCAGGGAACTGACCCTACCCCTAGTGAAGGAACTGCCACAGAGGTAGTCAGGCCTGGCCTGGCCACACCCCTGATGGCAGAGGACCCTTCCACGGTGGTACCCAGTCTGGAGCAGGTAACCTGCCCCTCTCTACCCTGCCTCAGTCAGCCCAGGGCTGCAGAGGTCAGGGAGGTCAGTGGACCCCCCGGGCCCCCTGTCCAGAGGAAGCCCCCATCAGCAGATTAGGGGCAGCCAGTCTAGTAGCCCTAGCCAGGTGAAAATTCCTCTACACACTGAGGGATCCCCCATACCTTTATGTAGGGACCTCCCCCAGAAGGACTCTGGTAGGCAAGGGCAAACCTGGGACCAGAAGGTTCCAAACCTGCCATGTCCCTCCAGTGTTCCATCCAAAGGGACCCAACCCCCAGCTGTAGGCAGCCAAAGGTTGACCCTTAGAGCAAAGTGCAACTCAGTCATGGAAAGACAGGCATACATGGTGACCAGTGATCTGAGGAAACTGAGGCCAACATTCCTAGGGCCTCACTTCCCTACTCAGACACCTCACCAGCCTTGTACTTTACCTAAGCACACCAGAGGTAGTGATTCCCCATGGTGGAGACCCTCTCATACCCTTAGGGTGAGGGATTGCTTAGTGGACCATAACATAGGGGGCAACCATGCTAGTGCAGGTGCTTCCTTATATGGCCACTTAGTCAATATAGGCTCAACTGGCCAAGGTTAGCCTTATCTCCTTTCGTTTGGGGGGGGTTATGTAGGAAGGTGGAATCTGACTATATGGTTGCCCCCACTTTTTTTATGGTGTTTTGCTGGTTTATGACTTAGTTGGACTGGGATCCTGCTATTCAGGGCCCCAGTCTATCTGCTTTCTCTGTAAAATGGATTCCATGTGCCTTAGGCACATCTCTGATTGGGATCTGGAGTGCCCTTATAAGTCCCTAGTATATGGTATACTATGTACCAAGGGCATAGGTACCTCAGAGGCCTGCCAGGGGCTGCAGCATGTATTATGCCACCCCTGGAAGGCCATCCAAACTGACACCACAGGTCTGCTACTGCAGCCTGGGTAAGGTGGTGCATGCACCCCTTACTGTGATATAGGTTACCTATATCACGAAATACATACACACCTAGAAACCTATAAGTCACTCCTAAGGCAGGCCTTATCAATCCTAAAGGCAGAGTGCATGGTTCCTATGTGAGAGGGTGCCCCTGCATGAGCAGGGCCCCTCTGCAGCGTTCGGAGACCATCTCTGATGCTGTTTGTAGTGCAGCCTGACCATATACTCTTAAGCGCATTATATCCTCGCGGTAAAATGCTAACTTTGGAATGGCTGCACCTAAACATGTCGTGTTTGGTGTCAAACATCTTGGAATACTACCCCCCGCCAATCCTGGCGGCGGGGGTAGCATTCCACCCTTCTAGAGGGAAAGACATGTTAACTCTGGCTTACCCGGTAACTTCTTTCTGAAGCCCTGGCATCACAAAATGGATGCTGCTGCCACAGACACAAGTCTGGCCTCCTGCTGCTGGACGAAACTCCGGCAGGGGAGGCCTGGACAATAGGTTTCCTGTTGCAGGGAGGTGTGACCACCTCCCCAGACAGGATAATGTGTATTGGGGCTGGGTGGGTGCACTCTTAGAGTGCTTTGAAGTCCTGCACTGGGGGAGCAAAAGGCTCCTCTGTGCATATGCCAGTTCAAACCAGCTCAGGGGCTACCTGCCCCTGCTCTGGCGCGAAACTGGACAAAGGGAAGTGGGTGTAGCCACCCCTCCCTTGACCCTCCCATAGGTGGGGTCATAGAGTTAGTCCCTCCCTGTTTTACTAGTTAAAATGGGGAACCCTTGCCACAGCAAGATTAGATTATACCTGGACGAAACTCTGAAACAGAATCCTGGACCTTCGACGCTCTACTCACGATTAGAGGACTGAAGAATCTCCCTTGGGGTCAAGGAGTGACTCCCCTGCTTGGCAGGCACCAAAGAAGCATCTGTCCGGTTCGCATCACTGAAGCTCCCGTCGGACGCCGAAGTCATCGCATCACCAGAGGTGGATTCTCAGACTTCCCCGAGGCTACCCTGAGTCCCCAGCAAAGCTGAGGCCCGTGGCTATCGTGGGTAACGTGAGACCGTGACCCCTGGACACCGAGCACACTTGCAAGTGCACCATCTTCTGGGTCTCCCAAGAAGTCGTGCTTTGGGCTCCGAGTAGCCCTAGCCTCCAGCACCACCTGCACCGAAGATCACTGGCCCCCACTCCACGAGTGTCCTGTAAGCCAGCTCCACGTGCGGCGTCACGAGGCTCCTTCGCGGTCGCTAGCCCGTTGGCTAGTAGCCCTTACCGAAGGCCAATCTTTTCTTTACTTGGCAGTCTGGTTGCTCCAGGCCTGCCCTCACTTACCCTTGCTGGGTGAGTTCCCCAGACCTTGCTGGTCTGCACCATCGACGATCTTCAGCTACATCGAGACTTGCCGTTGCCAAGGCTTGTTGGGTCCAATCTGGTCGCCGACACCGCAGCACTCGACAGACATCGTGTACCAGCCCGAATCCTGCTCCTGGTCGCCGACAACGCCTCTTGGACCTCGTGGCTGCAGAAACAAGACGACCGTCAACGCACCTGAAGCACTCGACATCGGTGGGCATCCGTCCATCACCTCCCTGGTCACTGGCTAGTGACCCAGACTCTGTCCCCTCTGCTTTCAGGTTCTTCAGAACTCCGATCCACTCTTGGATCCACCCGGACACTTTTCTCCTGGTCGCCAGCAGCACTTTGCAGCAGATCGCCATAAGAACCGACGACGAAACCCGACCCCGAAAGGCACCTATGCACCCGGCTTCCCTGGGTGAGGTAACACGAGTACTCCGGTGCTCCCGTGGGTAGAGACTCTTCAAAGTCCTAGATCTCAAAGGGTTTTGTCCTAGTCCTCTTTAAAGTGTCCCTTTCCTCTATTTTTCCGATCCCGACTTTCTCCATAGAAGTTAACGGCGTATCGCGGTTGTGTATTTACACTGCACGCGTCTCCCGTGGGTCCCCTGTGTCACTACCTTGGGTGGTTCCTTGTGGTCCAAGCACTTCTAGAGGCTCTAGGCCTAGTGTCTAGTTCAGTCGTGGTTCGCATACCACTTTATTGGTATATGGTTTGGTACGCCCCTAGGGCCCAAACGTGTATTTGTGCTATTACTGTGATTTAAGATCTTATAACCTATGTACTTCGAACTCTAGCCTCATAAAGAGACTAGAGGGGTGTGTTTAGTAATAAATACATATATTTTGAATATATACCTGGTGTGGTGCTCTTTCATTTGGTCACTCAAGAGATTATAGACTGGTAAAACAAGCTGCTTTACATTCCTTCAAGACTTAGCCTGAAGGCTGCTCTCCACAGCTACCACTAGGATAGCTTTCAATAAGGTTGTCTTTAACCTACCTACCATAAGAGTCGATTTGGACTGGTGCAAGGTGCCCACTATAATTAGTGGACAGCATATG